>ML828289.1:22298-34274 GCA_009831015.1 Picea engelmannii
CTTCATTTACCTCAGCACATTGTGCCATCCATTGCTGATTTGGCTGTAACTCTGCTGCCAGTAACATAGAAACATCTTAAGACATTATCTGCTTTCCCAAGGTCTGGCATTTACAATTCAGAATAATTAATATATCAGTTGTCTTTTGCTGGGTTTAATCTCTGTTATAACTTATATCTGTTTTGGTTAACAGATCTATTACTGTTGATTACACTTGGGAATAAAACTGTTACTGTTTGCAAATTACATGTAACCCTGATCTTGACATTACATGCAATGCAACTATTTATGTGTGCCACATCTATGATGTGCTTGCTGTAAACTGTTTGAAAAAAGTCACAAACCAAATAAGCATCAAACTCATCAACAGTCAGCTCAAACATATCAACAATAAACATACACACACATTAGTAGCCAACTGTTTTTGACAAAATCATTGAACCAGCAGTGAATGCAAAATATACTAGCAGTGAACATAAAGCTACATCAGCAGTAAGGGGGATATTACAGAGGAAGAGATAATAAGAGGAATCAATGCGTTTGGGTGTTTAAGAAGAGTTAGGATGCATGGAGGATAAAATTAGAAATCCAACACATGCTCAAACACTAAATTTGGCCAAGTAAAACATGAATTAGCCAAAGAGGAAATTCACCCTATTTTTTAGGAAATTAGCGTTTAAGAGCAAATTAAGGGGAATTTGGAGATAATAATGCATGGAAAGTGAGAGACAGTTAGTGAGAAAATTAAGCCTTGATGGGCTCAATCACCTCCTGGGAGTGCCACCTTATCCTATGTGCCTCACCTTTACTTTAATTAATTTTGACTTTAATGCTTTTGCCTTGAAAAGTGTGCCCCCTTTAATTAATGCCATATAGATGCCACATCACACTGAAATTCTGCCAAATTTCAGGATCTGATGCTGCTACTTGTCACCTCGGGAGCCCATCACCCCTACTATTTATAGAAACTGCTAAAAATAAAGTCCGGCTCCTAAATTTTAGGAAACTGTAAAAAACATCCAGGATGACTAGGAGAACACCGCCATGTGTCAATTGTCTAAAAGTAGACACTGCTAAGAGTAGAATGTGCTTGCATGTCAATGATATCATACTCATTGGACTCTATTTTCTGAGAGGAATCCAGATATGTGATTAGAATAGACATGCGAGACCTGGTGCTCCACTTGCTAAAAATAGACATATCATGCATGTCACCTGGAAAAGGTCCAAAAAACTCAAAATGACTCAGGGATCAATACTGGACACTTAGAATCTCAATCTGAGACCTGAAGATCAACCTGCTAAAAATAAAAAGTCCTTGCATGTCGCCTAGAAAAGTGTCATTGGGCCTAGAATCATGCAAGGACCAACCCTGTATGCTCAAAACTGCTCAAAATTGTCAATTGAGCCTCTCAAACACTGTCTCCTAAAAAGTAGGGACACCTACTATATGTAGACATATCTCTCGAATGCAAAGGAAAACAAGCTAGCTCTAACTCTGAAACAAAAACAAGCACGTACCGATCATGTACCTGTCTTTGATGGGAACCAACCTTTGACTCATCAAAAGTGCTAAACTCTGGAAGAATCTCAGAATGCCGGCTAAAATAGTGCATGCTGGCTCTTAACCCTCAAGATTTTCAAGGGTGAAAATCTAGGGGTTAACACCAAAACATGAAGTTAGATACTCCATCCAACCTGTCTTCAAACCCGAGACTAGTTGCTGCCATTTTTAGATCTGAACAACTATCATGTGCTTATTCCTTCAACCGCCCACAAGAAATTCACTGCTGGTTTATAGATCTGCTGAGATCTCTTGAAATGAACTTCCTCTTCAAAGTGATAGCTCTGATACCATATTAATTTTTTCTATCCCAGTGCCTAGATAAATTACTTCCTTGTGATTTCCTTACTGAAAATTAAATTGCAGCTCACAGAATAATATACATTGACAGTAATAATTAACGGAAATAAACAACAGAAGCAAATGAAACCAATTTCAGACACAAAAATTTTTGCCCTTCAAATTTGCTTTTCATTAAAATAATATCAAGGCATACAAGGGCTCCCAAACTGGGAAAATCTGCCCACTAAGAAAAGAGATAGAAAAATACTGCCAACACCTGCAGCCCAACACCTCTGCCTTTGTTGTACGACCCTGTACCCACAACTTGTACGAACTGTACGCGCCCAGTATGGCCTGTACAACACGTATGTACGCGCCCCAAACTATCTGTCTTGCGCGTATGTACGTGCTCTGAGCTATATGTTCAGCGCTGCTCGTGACTCTGTACTGCATGTTCCTGCGGCTTAGATCTGTTGCTTAGATCTGTCTTAGCTGCCAGATATGTCTGTTTCTTCCCACTTGCTCTCTTCTCCTTTTGACTGAGCAAAAAGTCCTTCTTTTGCTCTTCATTGTGAGTCACGGACTCCCAACACTTACTTGTGTTGCTGCTATGTGTCTTCTCCTTTCACCTTGACTTCCTGTTATAACATTGAGTTGAATCCCTAACCCTAATCTCCAAAGTGGTTGATGGTTGAGATTATATCTCACCTCACTTGAGATCAACAGTTGAGATTAAGTCTAAATCACTAATGTAATTAAATTATATTTTATTAAACTTTTCCTAACTCAATAATTACAAATTCATTCACTTTAATAATTCCCTTAATTAAAGTGAATTTCCAAAGTTTCTGAAAGGTCCTTTGGATGACTTACATACGTCTGACACTAGACCTGTGTGGAAGTACCTGTCCGGTGCTCCAATCATCAACACTTAGGGGCTTGTTGATGTTTAACCTTTTTCTTTCCTACCATGGTCCAATCACCTTCTTCATTCTTGACAATGTTAGAGTTGCTACTTGCAACACACTGGCTAGTCCCTCCTTTTTTGCTACTAACGCCTTGTGTCTTATCTATCTTCTTAGCTTTCTTCAAAGGGAAATCTTTAATGAAATGGGTAAGAGAGAAGTAGGCGAGTCAATCATTAGTAAGGTTACTATAAATCGTCTTTTAAACATGTACTCTGCCTTGTAGATGAATTTCGAAGGATATATTTTGTGTGAGATTGGTTTCAACACGTATACAACCATTTGGTCTCATTGATTTGTTTCTCTTTTGTCCCCTAACAACAAGCGACCAAAAAGTTTCATAATTTTATTAGTACATGCATGACAATATTTTGGGATCTGTGGAAACTCAAACCAAAGAGGATATCAAGTTTTTGATGCATTTTCAAGCAAGAAATCATTCCACTAGGACCAGAGATAAGCTGTGCTTCTTGCAATCATTTAGGACCTGTTTGAGAATACTCCCCAAGATTCATCCTTAGAGCCAAAAACTACACAAATATAATGCTTTTCAATCCCCTAAGAGGATTAAAGATGCCAACCACGATGCTTCTAGTGTTTGTCATACCATTTATAAATTTGTCGATTGAATGACATTTTATGAAGAAAAATGAAAAATAGCTCTTCAAAACATCCATTAAAATTGGAAGTGCATTTTATCATGTCAATGTGATTGGATCCTAAATGGTCCTATTATATCGTTCTGCAAACACTTCCGTTGCCTCCAAACCACTTTTCTTGGACCTTTTGTGCATTGTATTGTCAGAAAAAACTGCACATACCAGGTGACTTGTAAGGATTTTTACAAATTTTCATGTGATCTTCTTTGCAAATTTATGCAAAAAGGAAATAAAAAATCATTTCCTTGGAGAATTTTGCTATTTTGAAGGACTTGATAATTTCCTTTTTTATTTTTCAGCAAGTATAAGTATGAGCAACAGAAAAAGAAAAGGGAGCAACAGAAGAAGAGTGCAGGTACATTTCACATTTAACTTTTCTAAGTTAGCATATCTTTTTGTGACTCTCAGTAGAAAATATCCTCTTAGTTATTGTGGCCTTGTAACAAATAGCTTACTTATTTCCTGTTGTATTTGGTGCAGCAAGTCGTGTTGATGTCAAGGAGCTAAAGATGGGGTATGTGTGGCAGCTGTTATTGTCAACAACAAACCTGCATCTGAATGTTTGGGCTAAAGTCCTTTTTGTTTAGCACTCCTAATATTTTGGCTAAATGTTTTCTTGTTTCAAACTCTTTATAGCTTGGCTATGTTAATGTTTGTCAGAGACCAATATAATCAATAGGACTAGAAAGGGCATGCATGATCAAAATGCAACATGAATTTGCACAAGTCATCCCCAGTCTAAATCTACAAGTAAACTCAAAGTCTGATACTTTTGGTTTTTGTGTTTTGGAGTAAGGTTCACTTTTTGTGTCTAGTTGGTGTGGTACTTTGAGGTTCTCTCATAGTCAGATGACACCATCACTTGTAAAAACAAAGAAATTGAAGCACATTACATTAATCGAGAAATAGTTGTGCTATTGGGCATAGTTCTTTGAAAATAGTCTTTCTTCTATGTTTGCCTTGGTTTATGAAATTTTAGTGCTATGTTTTAGCTTTGCATGTATTAGCTATGATTCATTTCATCCATGTGTTTCTATGTTAGCTTGATGATGTAGGTAATATGTCCTTTTTGTTCTTCTAAATTTATCGTCATAATGTCAATACCCTAATCTTAATGTCAAATATCTTAAGGCCTTGTCATTAGAATAATAACCCTAATGTCATAATTGTCTATATATCGCTTATCCTAATTAGACAATGGCCAAGGGTAGTTAGGAATAAATAATAAAATATATAGGGTTAGTTGAGGGTAAATATTAGAACAATATTATTCTAATCCTGCACTAGAATAATAATCGTAATGTCATATTTGTTGATGTACCCCTTATCCTCATTAGACATTGATGAGGGTTAGTGAGGAATAAAATATACAGGGTTAGTTGAGGATAAATATTAGAACAGTATTATTCCAGGGCCTCTAAAAGGGGATCACATATTATTTTAGTTGAGCTCTTTGTGGTCTTAGGCATGTGAAGCTTATACAAGTTTCCTTGTATGCATGCTCTTCATTCTTAATATAATTCTATCTTATTATTCTATGATTCTCATCTTTTTGTGCCTCAACCTCTTGTTGATTGACTATTTTCTATATTGATTTTCCTTCTCTCTTTGATGTGATCTGCCTTAATTTCTGGATTAATCCCATATGTAACGTACTCAATACCCTCTATGCACTTTGAGGATAAAAGGTATTTCTTGAAAACACCAATTTCACTCCAAATTTGTTTCTTTGATACCTTTCCTCATTGTCCTGCTATTCATTAATTAATTAACACATGCAGGCATGGCAATGCGAACTTATGCAAGAATAATTAATCATTCAGTGACCAGTCACAATGGCACCATAAATTATAATTGCTAGGACTAGGAGAATATGTATGCAAGTTTTGAGTCAAAACTAATGGTTGATAAGAGAGTTTTTCAAGCAAAGTATGTTAGGGTTTCTGCAGCCCTAATGGCTGAAGATGTAAATTTATAACAGCAGCAATAGGTAGCCCTTGGATGAGGATGCCCTAATGGCTGTGAGGTGCCCAAGGCACAAGGAAAACAATCCACCTTTGCAAGAAGTTAAAAGACCAAAATTCACATTTCCCAATACAACAATTTATATCTCCAATGCAATAAAAATATGACTAGTTCCTTTACTATTGGGTTAATGGAGTCTCAAGGAGCTTAGAGAAACTACCTCCTTGGGGGTGTAAGCCCTTTTACTTTCCAAGGCAAGTTTCTCTAAGCTAGGGTTTAAGCTAAGAGGGTGTATGCCCTTATACTTCTCTTAGCAAACCGTTGTCAATGAGATGAAGCAATAAAATGAAGCAAAAATGGTGAAGACTATGGTGGGAGTGTATGCCCTTATACTTCCCACCTAGCTCCTAGCACAACAATACTTGACTTGAATAAAATGATAGCAAGAGAGTAAAAACCATACCAAAATCAAGAGAGATGCTAAGATAATCCATCACAAGAGCTAGAAAATAAACTTCAGCCATACACAAGTGCACAAGAGCTAAATAGCTAAGGGAGCCAAAAATTTCAGACCAATACCTCTTGTGAGAGGAAAGCTATCATTTAATTTGAGATCTTATGATCTCTATTTATACAAAAATTAGCCAACATGGCTTGTCCACAAAATAAGGAGTAAAACACAAGATTAGGGGTAAACAACCCTAATCTTGCCCCCTTAAGACAATAATATTAAACAATTCACTTAAAATTTCATCTTTTGCTCAAATTAAACCCTAATTAAGGATGATGTCACCCCTTTAGGGGAGACGTTTTGCCACTTTGAAGAGGTCGTTGGAGCTGGAGAAAGATGGAAGGGCCTCCCAAGGCCATGTGTCAAGCATCTAGAATCTAGATGATCTCTTCTTGGTGAAAACCCTCTTCTCCTCAAAACATCCAAGTGCAAGTGAGTGGCACCTCACCACCAAGAACAATCCCCCAATACCATGACGTCATGCTCAAAAGTGGGACGTTTTTCCCCTCTTGGGCAAATCGTTTAGCAAGCAATGGGTGGGCTAGGTCATCCAAGTCATCATCAAGGCCGTCCAAGTCATCTCTCTCTCATCTGGCATGCGGGCCCCTGACATCCAACCTGTGGGCTTGTAGCCCCATGGAAGCCCAAGCTAGGCTTGTTCTCCCAAAATTGTCCACCGGCTAGGTCCTGCAAAAACAAATGGACACGCCCTCCAAGGATCTGAAGTCATAACATCATGATAAGTGGATCCAATCAATAAACAAGCCATCTAAGCATGTGCATCAAAGATTACTATATCAAATAATTAACAACTCAAAGACACTATGCAACTTGTCAAGCTTAAGTATGGGAGGGTTGATGAGGTGTCCTATTGGGTAGATCTTGACCCAGGTCAAGGAGAGCCTCCAGGAGGTCCATCTCTAAGCCATGTAAAGTATATGAGGTGGATGGGGTCAAGACTCAATGGGCATAGGGCTCATGACATACTAGGGGTCGTAGTGTCTCATTCATGGGTTCCTTTGTAGAGGGTGTGTGGTACCTTCGTCCACAATGCATTTTTTGCAAGCCCATTATTTGCCTTTTATCTTTGTTTCTTTATATTTTCTTTTTAGCACAAGGAGAGATTGAAGGTCACTGCCCTGGCATGGTAACCAGATGGTGGCAATGTCACCCACAAATGCCTAATGGAAATGATAAGGATGGCTCGTGATGAGACCCCCTTTCTCTCAACCATTCAACTGAGAGTCACTGCCCTGGCGTGGTGACCAGATAATGACAATGTCATACACGAGAAATCCATGGACGTGATAGGTCGACTCGTGATTGAAATATCCCTGATCCTGCTGATCAAGATATTTGCTGCTGATCTAATGTTCTGTCTCGTAGCTCTGATACACTCGGGGTTTCTGGATGCATTTCAGTTGTGTTTTTGAGATATTTATGGTTATTGCATGTGCATGTTGCGTATTTATGGTTTAAACAATATATAAAGGATGCATGCAAAAGTAAAGAACATCAACTGCCTAATAACATGTATTATGCGACTGAAGCATGGAAATACAATAACATACTGGAAATATAGAGTATAATCGTCAACTAGATCTCATGGATCGTCACTGGAATACAAGCAAATAGCATAAAAATACCCGTGATCAGAAGATGAAGGAAGATCTAATGCATGCATGGATAGATCGATAAAAATATGCGATTCTGGAGAAGTACGGTAACCGCTACCAGCTGGAAAACTCGTCTTGAAGGATAGACCGTCGGAATGAGCTGGAAACTGCTCCAATAGAAGCGCTCTGGCCTCTAGACTGAAATGGATGAGTGCCGAATGTCAGCTCTGGTCTCTGAGGCATTGGATTTGGACCCCTGGGGGGTTTGAGCACCTCCTGGGACACTGGATGCGCCGCAAATGATTCCACCAACGGAATCTGCTACTATAGGACTCAAAACGATCGTCTCGCCAAATGCGGAACTGGGTTGGAAGGGTTTCCCCAGATCTGCCCTAATGCTCTTTCTGCAACCTCAAATGTCCCGCCGGAAGCGCTGGACCCTAAATGGTTGGATGATGCGCCCTGCAAGATTCCACCGTCAGAATCTGATGGAAACTGGCTCAATCTGAGCGCCCTGGCTGGATCTCAACTGGGTCGAAAGGAAACTGCAATCTGAGCTCGGACCTCGTGCAGCTCCACAAACCCTCAATCTGACTTGCGCCCTCATTGGCTGAGCTGCGCACTCTGCACTGGATACTCCTGAATAACACGGTGAAATACCTGGATGGTATCTCCGATGGGCTAGGGTGTGTCTCTCAACACTGAAACCGATCAATGGTGGTGGTTTCCTCCAAAAATCCACAAAACAGTAAAGTTGACTCTCTTCGTCCTCTGGGAACTCTCAACATCAAATCATAACAATGCATAATGAATTAGGTTGCTTTATCCTTCCTTTATAGCTTTCCAAAACCCTAATTCGTTGTTGACCTTTTCCCTCCAAGTGACTTTTACTTTATTTTATTATTACTTGATTAAATCACTTAATTAATTAATTAATTAACCATTTTGCCTCTAAAAAGTGATTTATCCATCCTGATGGCTTCTCCGGCCACTGAAAGTCACTTCTCATCATCTTATCCTGTAATGCTCTTCCTCCCGATTCCGATGAGCTATTACACTATGAGGTTTCTCCAAGTAATATGACCATTATGACCTTCTTAGTGAATTTAATTAATATATGACCTAGAATAACTCAAAATTACGGAAATCGTCGGAATGCAACGGAACCAAAGCCCAGCTGTGCGAAATGGATCCTGATGATGAACGATACAAGTCGGGCCCAAATAAACCCCTCAATATCTCCCGAGCTCTCTTTCACCCCTATCTGGCTACTCGGGTAGGCATAACACTCTGAAATGTTGTAATGTTATAATGTCCCAAAATGGGGACATTACAGTCCTCCCTGCCAGAATATTGCTTGTCCTCGAGCAATAACTGAATCCAACTACATATGATACCGGGGTCCCAGATCCACCTGTGTGACACAAGGTAGACTCCCCTCAAGATGTGGTCTCTCCAAGTGCTCACCGCGCATGACACCCACATGCTCCTGATGAGTAGAATGATCAATGGCCAAAGAATCTCGGTCAATTCCCTGAGCAACCACTCTACTCGAAAGTCAACTCCTTCAAACGCTGAACTACCAAGCACTCCAATCCCTGGATCCCATATCAGAATGTGAACTGCAATGCCCTGTGCAGTATAGTTCTGTAACATATCAACACCATGAGTCTCCTGCAAATAACTCATGGCCTTAACCCGAAATCGGTCTATCCTACCAGACCATACCAAACTCAACACGACCCCCATCGACTGAACATGTTGCTGCCATAGTGAGGTACTACAAGACCTCAACGAATCACCAGTCAGTGACGTGCTCACCTCAATACTAAAACTCAATGGAAAATCAAAGTGACTTCCCCCTGCAAACGTCCGCTCGTCTCAATCATTCAATGAAATGCCCAACCCTGTAATCCTAGGGTCCCATGATAGTCTCTGACAGGGACCATCATGCTGATGCTGCTCTACTCTGATCATGACTGTCTGCTCAAAGTATCCATACTGGACCCTCCACGCCTGGATCCTCATAAGATGAAACAAACTATTGACCCAATGGACTCCCAGATCCCATGTCAAATTTGGAAGTTCATCACTTCCAATCCCCACTAACTGCTGATGTGCCCTACTGGTAACTGTCGAAATCCCTCCACCCTCATCCTAATGAGAGTCTGAATATGTAGCAACCTCTGAGATATCCTCTGTCCCATGGCCTATGATACTCTCCATCACGCCTAGGACCTCAACTGTCTACCCCTGATGATCCACCCCTATCCTGTTGTATGCAATCAAGACACTCCTGTTAGGTGGTCTAAACCTACCAACTCTCCATGTCCCCTGCCACTGTCTAGCTCCCCCTGTGTTGTTGTCAATGATAGAAGTGTCGGGAAAGGCTATCATAAATATCTGCAACCAACTGTAGGACTGGAAAGTATCATATGCTTTGGTCAATCCCCAGGATTGGATCAAAAGGTCATCCACTAGCACCCATGGTGAATAATGGCCTAAACTCCAATTATCAGGTACAATAGTAGATAACTCCACAAACTGTTGGTCAATCACTCTCCCTCCATCATCACTCAGATAGTTGCTGCTACTGTGAAGGTGATCTCCTAGAACTATGTGCTGCTGCAAGGGAGGGGAATCTCCATGCTCCACTAAGTGTGTCTCCTCCCTGCCATCCAATGTGTCCCCATGAATCCAACTGTACATCTCTCTCATCATCATATGCCCAAGGTGTATTTCCGGATCAACCTCTGTGTGGATATCAACCAATCCTGGAACACAAATGAAAGTGTCCTCGTAACTGCCCCTGGCTCTGGAATCCTCATGTGTATGTGTATGACCGATTGTCTCAGAACTACCCATGAATGGTGGCCCCTGTGACACCCGGATATCCTCAAGCAATGTAACTGAGGAACATATCTGACTCTCTGCTGAGATAGATATAGTGTATCTCTGACCAGTCTCCTCAAGGAGTTCATCTAATCTCGACTCTGATTCTTGAAGGGTTGTCTGTGTGCCTTCCAAGAATCCTCGTGTGCTCACCAACTCATGAATGAGTCGATCCACCTCAAGCTCCTGCTCCCTCAGTGCCCTGTGATACATCTCGCCAATCTCCAATAGGTAATCTCTATCCATCAATAACTGCTAGTGGTCGACCCTCGTCACAGTCACTTTCTCCATGAGTGTATGGAAGTTATCAATGGCCAGTCCCCTATCTGAACTATCATGTACCATCGAGGCCCTCCAACAATAACCTGCCACCAATGCGTGTGTATCATCAATGCATCGAGTGGCTGCCATGATCATGTCCTCACGGACTCTCAATTGTCCCGTCCAATGTCGTGACTTCTGATCACAGTCCCACTGAGGTTCTAGCTCATGCCCCTTACTGCTAGTGTCAACAATGGAATCCCCAACAACACACTCCTCAAAAGATAAGGCACTAAACTGCCTGTTGCCATCCTTATACACACTTGCAAACGTGAGCTAAGTCCTGCTCACTTAGTGTGTCCTTGGAGGCACAATGCCTAGGTTCAAAGCCCACGCTGTCACTGTGACTTGAACCTCTAGGCTCACTCCTAGGGAAGCCAAGGGGGGTAGACTCTAGTTACTAGATAAGATTAACGTTATGTTCTAGGAGTTAGTTTTAATTAGTTTAAGGTTGGGGGGAAAATCTAGCCTATGATGCAAAAGCAGCAATGCAATGTGCAACAATTCAATTATGACAAGCAAAGCCTTTTCCTAGGACAACTAGGACTTGTTATCGCTCAGTTTGTAGTATAGGTTTAGTAGCTTGGAAGTGAGACTCAAACTGGCGTAACAGGAGCTTCCCCACCTACTGTCACCTCGATGGGGAGCTCTTTCTATTTAGGGTGGCTAATCCCAAGGGAGACGTCCCTAGTAATCTGGGGTGCTGAAAAGGAAAAGATCAAGGATTCAAGGTTCAAAAGGTCAAAGTAGATTTTCCCTTTCACAGATTACTGCCAAGAAAGATAGTCAAAGATAAAGATATTCCACTGAAGGGCACCTGTTTGCGAGACAAGGCAAATAAAACTAAAATTGTGCAGCAGTGGTTAGTACTTCAAATTATTAATGACTATCTTTAATATATACACATGAGCATAATAAATGTAATTATTGACGAAATCAATGATTGCAATTAAAGCTAAAACTTATAATATTACTTCCTCAATAAATACAAAAAGAGATATTGGCATTCAATGTATAAAATCAAATCCTTGTATTATCACAATGCAATAAATGTGCTCATATATATATATATTGTTGCTGCTGCGTCACTATACTACCAAGGGTGACGTCAGCATTAGTTCTAGGTTAGTTTTAAGAGGCAAAGAAGTGGACGTTTTTGCAAATCAAGTCAATGAAAGCAATCTACACATCAATGCCAAAT
>ML828289.1:44527-56346 GCA_009831015.1 Picea engelmannii
TCTAATCACAACAGTAATACCCAACTCAGATCTGATATTTATTAATATTGCTGACCTGTTATAGAGGTGACAGCTACAAGGCTTTAGAACTCACTTTTTTCAATACATTGGGAAATCCCAGCAAATATAGCAATACTAAGAAATGTGGAACCTGATATACTTTTTGCTGAAGAGTACAGAGCTGTGGGTAAAGGAATCGGTCAGCAATGTAAGTGTGAATGCCCAGAATTTAATGTATAGGCCTGTAGGTAACAACAACCTGTATCCAGCCTCCTTGGACAACAATAAACTCACACAACAGCCACAATGGTAGCGACCTCCCCACAAGAGATTTGGCCCAAATTTGAGAGATAACTCGGCCCACACATATAGCTCAGCCCCCCACAATAAATTCAGCCGCATGAATTAAGAAATTGACCCCAGCAATTGAACTCGTCCCACAACAGAGAAAGAATAATGAAATCGGCCTTCTCTTGACCAGAACTCGGCCTCTTTAGAAGATGACGCCTCTACACACACTCAGAAATCGTCCAGCAAGGAGAAACTCAGCCCCAAGGCAAGATACGACCCAACACAAGTGAGAACTCTTCCCAGATCTGAGATAAATCGCCCTTCAACTGCACAACTTGGCCCCAAACCCAAGAAATGTAGCACACACACCCAAAAACGCAGCCACAAAACCCTACTTGCCTTCTTCAAGCAAAAACGACCTGTGTAAATAAAAACTCAGCTGCTAAATGAAGAAATCTCAGCCATACTGAAGAAATTTGAATGATCCCTCCTCTATGATCGACCAGGGTGGATAGTTTCACCACCAAACCCAATCCCAAATTCCTCTAGGGTTTTTCGTCCCAAGAGCCAACGCCACAAAAGCTCTCTCAATTTTGTTTTTAGAAAATAACAAATTCATAATGAGAGAGGGCACCCTCATTCTCCTTTTGTTTCCTCGTTGACCATTTTCAGACCCTTTTACCCTTTTAATAAAGTAAAATGACTTTATAAACTCAAGTCACTTAAAACCTATGTTGCATGGGGACACGTTCCCGTGTTCCAGGGACTTGGGGACCCTTAGAAAACGTCCGCAAACTGCTGGGGACTCCATCGTGGACTCGAGGACTTGTTGGCCATCCCCAAGACGTTCCGGGAAGATTTCAAAGACATTCCGGATAGATTTCAGGGATGTTCTCGGCAAATTTCAGGAATTTTCTGGGCAGATTTCGAGGATATTCCGGACATATATCTTCAGTTTTGACAATCATGAAAATCAATGATTGGACAATACGATTATTTTTCCCATCCATTATTTTTGTATTGCACTGACTCTAAATTTGTTGTAAAAGTTGCAGCTCAAAACATGGGTTTTGTATGCTGGCTTTTGTTTTGGGTTGGGTGATCTAAATATTGTATTTTCAACAACAACAACATTACAATAAGCAAAACTTCCATGTAAAAAAAATAGGAAATGCAACATTTCAAAGGCATGATCCTTGTGGTTATTGCTCTTGTTCTTCTCATTTTTCTGGTCATCTTAGCTTTTACATATTGTACAAGGGTTTCCATGAGTCATTCAAGTCTAGTGCTTCCACCATCCCAACCTCGAGCATTGTGAAAACAATCAAATAGTAGTGACTTGGATTGGGTACTAAATGTTTGAATAAATTCCTATTCAATCACCTTCTTAATCAGAAATATGAATCTAATCTCTTTATAGAACCAAATTGTCTTATGTTGGTTTTCAACACAATTGTAAAACTCTGTAAAACCTATTCAGAAGGGAATGCCTTTTATGTTTTAACATAATCATCATTAACAAGAAATATAAGGATGAAAAGTTGCTATAGAGACAGTTCTCACTTAAGATTCCTAAAGCTAAATTGCATTTTACTCATGTGTAGAGGCCTGTTATGGCACAAGTTGTAGGTTGGGAAAAGCCTGACCCAACCAAGGAACAAGTGCTACAACTATGGGAATCCTACACCCAATGTCACCTCGATGTAGGTCCCGCACTTCAAGGGTGTCTAGGTCACTCTAGGGAGGCGATCCCGGTGACCCTAGGGGGATTGAGACAAAGATGGAAGGAAGTGGAAATGGAGCCCCTATAGGTCAAGTCTAAATGGAATGGAAGGTAGGGAGAGATGCCTTGTAAGTCAAGTAAAGGCTGTCCCACAAGTATAGTGCTTTTTCGGATGATTGTATCTGCCCGAGACACAAGAAAACACACCTTGCAACAGTATATGTTAGTTGGATTAACAAGTTAGAACTAGTACTCTTAGCATAAAAGATAAGGCTGTTGTAAATACTTGTCTGCAGCAAATTATATCAGCCTTATGGCTGTAATATTAAATGTATTACAGCAAGAAAATCAGCCACTAGAATCCCCTCAAAATTTGCCAGAAAGTGCGCTAGGACAAGTAGAGTAAGTGTGCAAAATTTGAGCCAAAACCAATGGTTGAATAAAGAGTTATTTGAGCAAGTATGTTAGGGTTTCTGCAGCTCTAATGGCTGAAGATGCAAATTTGTAACAATAGCAATAAGTAGCCCTTAGATGAGGACGCCCTAGCGGCTGTGAGGTGCCCAAGGCACAAGGAAGACAATCCACTTTTGCAAGACCGAAATTCACGTTTCCCAATGCAATAATTTTATATCTCCCATGCAACAAATCAATGACTAGTGCCTTTAATATTGGGTTATTGGAGTCACAAGGAGCTTAGAGAAGCTACCTCCTTAGGGGTGTAAGCCCTTTTACTTCCCAAGGCAAGTTTCTCTAAGCTAGGGTTTAAGTTAAGAGGGTGTATGCCCTTATACTTCTCTTAGCAAACCCTTGATCAATGAGATGAAGCACATAACAATGGTGAAAGCTCTCCAAAGATCTCAAGTCATAACATCATGATAAGTGGATCCAATCAATAAACAAGCCATCTAAGCATGTGCATCAAAGATTACCATATCAAACAATTAACAACTCAAAGACATTATGCGACTTGTCAAGATTAAGTATAGGAGGGTTGAGGCGGTGTCCTATTGGGTAGATCTTGCCCTAGGTCAAGGAGAGCCTCCATGAGGTCCCTCTCTAAGCCATGTAAAGTGTATGAGGTGGATGGGGTTAAGACTCAATGGGTATAGGGCTCATGACATACTAGGGGTCGTAGTGTCTCATTCATGGGTGTCTTTGTAGAGGGTGTGTGGTACCTTCGCCCGCAATGCATTTTTTCGAAGCCCTTTATTTTCCTTTTATCTTTCTTTCTTTATATTTTCTTTAGCACAAGGAGAGGTTGAAGGTCACTGCCCTGGCGTGGTGACCAGATGGTGGTAATGTCACCCACAAATGCCTAATGGAAATGAGAAGGTTGGCTCGTGATAAGATCCCCTTTTTCTCAGCCATGCAACTTAGAGTCATTGCCCTGGTTTGGTGACCAGATAATGGCAATGTCATACCACTAGATATCCATGGACATGATAGGTCGGCTCGTGATGAGACCTCCTATCCTTCAATCTACCTTTCAGGCATTTCCTTGTTATATTATGGGTCCCCTTTTATTCAAAGATAAGCGTTTTATTGCTTTCTTGGGTGATCCCTGGGTGAAGCATCTGGAAGGTTCATACATAGCTTTTATCTTTTACCCAACACTAACCCCTCTGGGCCTTCAGCCCCTTCTTCCCATAGAATGAGGGACAACCCCTTCTTGGGTCAATACACCCTAAAATCCCAAGAGATAAGGAAACGAAGGGGAATAATGATGGAAAATGGTAAGTATGGTCAGGAATGGTACGATGGCTAATTAAGGGATTTCCCTGTAGCAAACCCATTCCCAAAGAAGACTACTTACTAAGGCACAATGTCAACCACCAAGATGAAGCAGGGAAAAAGACATAATGTCCAAGCACATATCATGAAATCTAGAGCAATCTAAGATACAACATAATCAAATGGCTTAGGTATTGAAATGATGCTCACCATAATACTGACTTGTACCTCATGGAGCAAGGCCCACTACCTTCTGGAAGCCAACTGGTGTGGTGGATGCCATCTATAAACCTGTGACCATTTGTGGTCGTGAGTGGGTTTTCCATTTGTTCAAAGCGTACTGCTGGTCATGTAGTCTCTCGGTACTCCATAGTTGCAACCTGAGGGCCTCGAGACGTCATCTCCTTAGTTATCCACAAAATGGGTATAACATATGGCTCCTACTTGGGGACATGTGCTCGTCGTAGAGTGCATGAGAACCACAACATCTCCTAGTAGATTTGTGCCTGCAAGTAAACATCAAACTGTCAAGTGCAGGATGGCCTACTCATCCTTGTTCTCATATGATCATATCAAAACCCACTAAACTAGAAAATAAAATTTTGACATTTTTTTCAAAATATTTCTAAACTAAGCATGAAATCAATGTGCAAGTAGAATAAAATGAAAATGAAATGCATCTAACTAGTATGAGCAATCAAGATGAAAATGCAGGGAATCAAAATGACTTACCTACTTACCTGGGGCACAGGCCTTGAAGAAGTCATGTGACCTGGATGTGAGGTTGGAGAAGAGACCTATCTATGGGCAATGGCATGTTTCTCTCGTCTAATGCTGTCAGATAGTACTTTTCTTTGTCAGACTTCTTTCTGATGATGTAAGGGCCAAGCCATGAATTATTGTCTTTCTGTTCATATCTGGGCTTGCCCTTTCTTTTGTCCCACATGAGCACAAGAGTGAGTTCATTGAAATCGGAGCAAGGTGTATTCTCATCGTATGGCGGCTCTGTGTGGACGGTATCTTTAATGATTTCTTTACTTTTCTCATCTTCCCTTTGTATAACATGAATAGATTCTAGTTCCTTACTATGGTACTGTGCAGCCTTCTTTTTATCCGTCCATGGTAGAAACATTTCCATTGCATCTTCTTGCATGAAGGGTAACTCAGATGGATCATACGCAAGAATCTGTGGAGGTATATCATGGTAGTGTTCACTGACATAGCTGGCCCCTCTCAGATTCATCACATGTGTATCTTTCTTCTCCCTGTTATGCGGGATTTCATACGTGCCATCGCCCATTGGAATATATGCATGTGTAAGGTTCATACTAAGGAAACCTCCAAGGGATGAGGACTAGGTCCTTGACAAGAGCATCCCCGAGGCATCAGGGACATCGATCACCAATATATCCATGAGGACGCTGATATGTGGAAAATCTAACAAAAATACCTCAACGTCTTCACATACGCACAAGACATTAACTCTTTTGGAACAGTGTTTTAAAAACCGGTGAACCGGAACCAGCCGGTTTGATGGTCGACCGGTTTATGACCAAACCGGCTGGTTTGGTCATAAACCGGTCGGTTTGTCCCTAAAACGTAAAACCCCCTAAAACCTAAAACCTAAGTAACAAAGAAGTACTTGGCTCATGTTTTCTCATGCAAGTTGGAGTTGTAAGGTGTTTTGGTGTGCAACTGAGAGTTATTTTGCCTTACTAATGCTATTTAAATAGGTCCCCACCCCCTCCATTTCACCCACCCTAAATTTTTAACATTACCATTAATTGTTTCAGGATGTTTGAGAGTGGTTCCAACCTCATTGGACTTCATATGGAGAAAGTCGGGTTGTCTTTAAACCAAGCTGTTTCATTACTTTCAAAGATATGACATTTACTAAGGCCCCTGAATCAAGCATGCAGTTGTTCAAGCGGAGGCCATTCGTGCCTAATGAGATATAGAAGGGAGTGTTTTTGTCCTTTGGCCGATCGAGATACATAGTGTTTAGTACGATGGGAGGATCCTCTTTCTCAGCTGGCACCTGTAATATCCTCAAAACTTCCCTTTTCACAGAAGGGATCTTACACATCTCTGTTACTGGGACCGTCATATTCAGTTTTCCAAACATATTTGCAACATCTATATTCAATTGAATGTCATCTGCAAAAGTTGGCTTAGGAAGCAACTCACATACCGGTGGTGGTGGTGGAGCCACCTTTTCTGCTGGTGGAATTGGAGTGTCAGGCTGTGACGGAGGGGCTGAAGCATTTTTTCGTCTATAGATTAAAATTTCCCTCGTCTTTAGTTCCTTCTTCTGATCATCTGTCAACTTAATTAAGGCCCGAAGTCTCCCCTCTCTTTCTCCTATTCTTCTGGCTTCATCGACTTGATCTTGAGCAGTCTGTTCATCATTGAGATTGCAAATCATGAAGTTTATATCGTCAGGGTATTCTTCATTTTGTCGGGGGCACTCATCTTTCCTGTGGGGCTCTTGGCATGGGAGACACCAATCTTCTAAATCAACCGTCCCAACATATTTCAAAGTATCCGGGGCCTTTTCCTCTTGTTGAGGTCTTGGCTTCCAACCGGTGGCATCTCTCCGTTGTCTAGCAAACTGAGGTATGGGAGCAGATTGATTTCTTTCCACTGTAGTCATATGGTTCATAAGCTGATTTCTTACTGATCAAACTGAGTATTCATTTGGTCTATCTTCTGAGTCAGTAGAGTAATCGGATCAGGAGCACTGCTGTTGGAAACCTTAATCCTTGATTCTGTCTTGTTGCGGGGATACTGAAAAGGCTCTATTTTTGAATCAAGGAGATTCTTTTCAATGTCGATACTGAATTCTTTAGCCTCTGCCAATGATGTGGGCTTTTTATCTTTAAGAATGTATCAGAACTGCCCTTCAAAGGCATTCATGTAAAGGAGACAAACTGATGATGTTGTAGGACAGTAGTCTGTTGGAATTTGATTGTACAACCTGTCAAATCTTGAAATGAATTCCCTTGCCGTTTCATTCTCCTTTTTCTTTATTTAATTGAATTGAGTTACAAGTGTCCCACCATCTGCTTTTAAATAAGGCGAAAAAGGCATCATAGGTTGTGATCTGATTATCAAGGAGTCCCTTGAACCAATCAAGAGCCTCCTCAGTCAATGATGAGGCAAATAGTCTCATGGCCACATCTTCATGATCAATACCTGCATTGTCCATATCTCGGCCCATGACATAAATGTGGTCTTTGGCAGTGATCACATTGTTTCCTGGGAACTTTGGCAACCACTTGTTGACATCTGTCGGCATCTTGTTAGGGTAACGTTAGATATTGGCCATGTTGAGGGTTTGTAGAGGTCTCTTGCCCAAGGGCGAGCCATTGGAGCAATGGGAAGGGACTTATGGAAAAGGGTTTTAGCACCAGAGACTTGAGAGGAGGCTTTTTTTGGTAAACCTTAGAAGGATTGAATTTCTCAAGGGGAAAAGGTTTGGGGAAAGGAGGGTTCTAGGAAGGTGGAGTCGCCAGATGAGCTCATCAAGGAGGGTGGAAAGGGAACGTCCCTTGGGTGGAGTCGTCAGGTAAGCTTAGGGAAAGGCTTTGGGATAGATTACCAAAGTGTCGTTAGGGTACGAAGAGGATTCAAAATCCTCCCCGATAACGATGCCAAAATGTTATGTCACAAGTTGTAGGTTGGGCAAAGCCCGACCCAACCAAGGAACAAGTGCTACAACTATGAGAATTCTACACCCAATGTCACCTCGATGTAGGTCCCGCACTTCAAGGGTGACTAGGTCACTCTAGAGAGGCAATCCCGGTGACCCTAGGGGGATTGAGACGGAGATGGAAGGAAGTGGAAATGGAGCCCCTATAGGTCAAGTCTAAATGGAATGGAAGGTAGAGAGAGATGCCTTGTAAGTCATGTAAAGGCTGCCCCACAAGTATAGTGCTTTTTCGGATGATTGTACTTGCCCGAGACACAAGACACCTTGCAACAATATATGTTAGTTGGATCAACAAGTTAAGCTTGCTGTCCCTAATTTGCAGCAATAGATGACAGTATAAATCAGCAAGAAAATGATACTATAAGCTGCTCAATAAATGCTAAGGATGAAGTAGAAAATGCAAGAGGAAACTAGCAATTGACTAGCTAAACTCAAGGTGAAAGAACTAGTACTCTTAGCATAAAAGATAAGGCTGTTGTAAACACTTGTCTGTAGCAAATTATATCAGCCTTATGGCTGTAATATTAAGTGTATTACAGCAAGAAAATCAGCCACCAGAATCCCCTCAAAATTTGCCAGAAAGTGCGCTAGGACAAGTAGAGTAAGTGTGCAAAATTTGAGCCAAAACCAATGGTTGAATAAAGAGTTATTTGAGCAAGTATGTTAGGGTTTCTGCAGCCCTAATAGCTGAAGATGCAAATTTGTAACAGCAGCAATAAGTAGCCCTTAGATGAGGACGCCCTAGTGGCTGTGAGGTGCCTAAGGCACAAGGAAGACAATCCAATTTTGCAAGAAGTAAAAAGACCGAAATTCACGTTTCCCAATGCAATAGTTTTATATCTCCAATGCAACAAATCAATGACTAGTGCCTTTAATATTGGGTTAATGGAGTCACAAGGAGCTTAGAGAATCTACCTCCTTGGGGGTGTAAGCCCTTTTACTTCCCAAGGCAAGTTTCTCTAAGCTAGGGTTTAAGCTAAACAACCAAAAAGCATAGGAAAAGTCACTTGGGCTAAAGTCAACGGAGAAATAGAAGAAAAAGGTGTTGAGGGGGAGACTTAATTAATTAATCACTCACCTTAGGAGGAAAAGCGCCTAGCTTAAGTGATGTCAACGAAGAATTAGATCGGGAAAGGTATAAAAGGAGGAATTCGACCTAATTCCTCATTATGTTATGATTTGATGTTGAGAACAGTTTCCAGAGGAGGAAGTCGACCTCTTTAATGTTTTGTGGATTTCTGTAGGAAACCACCACCCATATCGGTTTCGGTGTTGGAAGACACACCCTAGCCTATCGGAGATACCATCCAGGTATTTCACTGTGCCAGTTCAGGAGTATTCAGATCCATTGCAGAGATTACGTAGTGCATCAAGTGAGGGCGCAAGGGTTAGAGAGGGTTTTGTGTAGCTGCATGAGACCATGGCTTATCTCGTCAATTCTTTCCGACCCAGTCGAGAGGAGAACATGGCGCTTCTTTTGAGCCACCATTCATTAGATTCTGATGGTGAAATCTTCCAGTGCGCATCAAACAGCCAAGAAGTGTGCAACTCTTGAGGAGGGAATTTTGGGTTCTAAGGGGCTTTCCAGATCAGATCAGAGGAAACCCTTCCGACCCAGTACAGAGGGGGCTAGGGTGCACATTTCGAGACAAATATCGGTGGATTTCGTCATGGAATCACTAGGACGCACTCCCAAAGCCTAGGAGGTGCGCAACCCCCCAGGGGATGTCATCTGGGGTTCATCCAGAGCTTTAGGGACCAGATCTTCAGTCCGACAGTTATCAGGAGGAGCCTAGAGGCCAGGGCGCACAGTTTGGGACAATTTTCAGGCTGATCGGTTGAGTATAGCCACTGGGGCGAGTTTATCCAACAGTTGTTGTGAGTTTCCAGATCTGCATGTTGTCGATCTATCCGTGCATGTGCATATCTATCCACACCTCCTGATCATAGTTATTTTGTATTAGTTGCATTGTATTCCAGGGACGATCCATGAGATCTAGCTGATGTTTATTTCGCTGCTTCCAGCATATCAGTTGTATTTCCTGCTTTTTCCATATAATACATGCTATTGAGATTGTGTGGGTTCCCTATTTCGCATGCATCATATATACTGCTCAAACCTTAATTATATAACACACACATGCGAAAATCACCAAGCATGTTAAATAATAACTGAAACACATCCAAAAACCCCCAGAGAATCAGATCCAAGAGGTCAAGCACTAGTTCAACAGTAGATATCCAGATCAGTTGGATTTGGGATATTTCAGTGGTATCAGAGCCTTCTTCCTGCCAGTTTGTGAAGAAGTGCTTCTCATGAACCCATGATTCCGGGAACAGGTGCAGAATACCCAGAGGGTCGAGGACATATTGGGGATGAGTACATTCAGTACCGTAGAGGACATAGTAGAGACAAAAGAGACAGGAACAGAAGGGAGTACACTCCCTTCCACACTCAGCCAGATACAAAGCCAGAGTTAGAGGACAGAGATCACATCAGTTTTGACACAGAGGCAGAGATAGAGAGGACTATGGGTGACAGGCGTGAGACACCAGAGGGCAGGGGGAAAGGCCCCGAGACACATTCTGACAGTACGCAGGCCATCTTGAATGACTTAGCTAGAGGACAAAGGAACATGATGAACGCCATCACACAGATGATCCAACACAGTGTGAGCACCATGGGTGCCAATGTCGTAGGAGGAGCTAGTGGATCAGGAGGTCACCAGGGAGGTGGGGCCATTGGCTCCAGTGAATCTCAGGGTGGTGCGAGAGGACATCCCTCGCCTATCCGTGCCTATACATCATCTGGGAGGATTCCTCGACCATTATATCCACAATTCTAGGGGGGATAGTCGCTGGGACAGTCGGGGTAGGCAAGAGGACAGCCAGGTCAGGGACATGCAGTGCCACAGGACCCATTCGGAGAGTACAGGAGATTATTTGGCACTAGGACCAGAGTTCCATGCAGACATGAGTTTGCTAGACTATTGTTCGATCAAGTATTGGAAGAGACCCTGAGAGACACAGAGGGGCAATGCACACACTCAAAACATGGATTTCATCAAGAAAGTGGGAAAGCTGAACATTCCTCCTTTCGACGGGTCATCATGATGCTCAGCTCAGGCATGGGTACAAAAGCTTGATACATATTTCAAGCTTAACCCGATGACAGAGTCAGAAGCTATCAACTTTGCCACTTTGCACTTGGATGGGGAGGCCCACGAGAGGTGGTACCATGGGTTGGTGACCTTGGGTCACAACCACATTACTTTGTACTTGGAGTTCACCGAGAGGTTGATGGAGAGGTTTGACAGGAGAGATCCAGAGCTCCATTTCAGAGATCTTACACAGTTGAGACAGGCAGAGTCAATTGAGGCCTTCATCACAGAGTTCCAGTGGAAGGCAGTGGCCGTATTAGATATATCAAAGCATAGGTTGGTGATGTTGTTCACTGAGGTGTTGACAGAGCCGTTGAGGGGTTGGGTTAAGGCTTTCAAGCCCCACACCCTACAGGAGGCCATTGTGCGCACGAGAGACATGGGGGACTCAATGCTGAAACCCAAAACCTTTACCAAACCCTTTGTACCATAGAGAGACATGGATCAGAAAAATCCTCAAAGGGAATGGAAGGGTAAGCCCAAGCTGGATGATGACACCAGATGGGAGTTGATGAGGAAGAAGCTTTGCTTCTCCTATAAAGACCCTTGGGTCCCAGGGCATAGATGCATGGGAAAGGGACAGATCCACTACATTGAGGTGGAATCAGGTAGTGAGGAGGAGGATGAGGAGATTGGGGCACAGGAAGACAGTGATTCAGAGGATGGGACTACACATGAGCCAGAGCGGCAGCTGAAGAAACCTTAGATACAAACAGAGGCACATCCCAAGGAGGAGACAAAACCTCGTAGAGAGGTGAAAGGGGGAACCATAGCAACCCTTTCTGTAGTACCCAGGTACAACACTCTCATGCTCAAGGGCCTTGTACAGGGACAACGCATGACAACTCTAGTTGATGGTGGGGCCACCCACAATTTCATAGATGCATCCTTAGTATCCAGGAGGGGGTTACGCATTGAGGAGTTTGAGGGATTCCACGTGGCAGTGGCAGATGGATACACGATGACATGTTTGGACATGGTCCCAGACCTAGAGGTCAAGCTAGGCAACTACACCCTGAAAGATACCTTTTATGTAGTTGACCTATCAGATACAGATGCAGTTGAAATATCCCTGATCCGGCTGATCAAGATATTTGCTACGATCCTACTGCTCCTACGTGCAGATCTGATACTCTGGGGGTTTCTGGATGCGTTTTAGGGTTTGATGTAGATGATCTTTGTTTATAGTGTTTGCATGTCA
>ML828290.1:0-15808 GCA_009831015.1 Picea engelmannii
ATAAATTTATAAACAATATGGATTTACTTAAAAATGGGAATTTGATATAGACATTCATAAATAATTTATAAACAATATGGATTTAGTTAATTTGATATAGACATTTAACAATCAAATATTAAGTTTTTAAATTTGATATAGACATTTAACAATCAAACATTAAGAATAGAGTAAGCATTTAAATGATTAGTCTGTGCCTGAGTAGTCAACCAGGAGCCGAATCTATTGTCTTTCACTCTGGTGTTAAAGACTTAGATTCAAATGCCCTGCTTTTCTGTGCATAGATAATCTCTTATTAAAATTGGTTGTGACTTGGTCGTGGGAGGCCAAGCCGTGGGGCATGCCCACAGCTTAGCCACATGGTTGACTCCCCGTGGCCAAGTCACATTCATTTCAAATGTTTTGTATTTTATAAAAAATTCATAAAAAATTCAAATTCTTCGACTTTTAATTTCAAACGTTTTGTATTTTATAAAAATTTCAAATCTTTAGGAATTCAATTTATAAATCCATTTTTACATATCTAATATTAGAGTATCATAAGTTATAAATATTATTTTACAAATTGTTGATTCTGGAAATCCTTGTTGTAATAATCACTTTATCTTGCCTAAGCTATTTCTCCACTTTGATTAATACCTATTTCAATTTCTTCATATTTTCATGAGTCTTGGTCACATCTCTGTGTAAGACATGAGTGACCTACTTGTGTAGATTTGGTTTTTCCTTGAAATTCATCTAATCAACATTTAATGTAATATATGCTTGGCTTTTTAGTCAGCAACCGATTGAATTCCACTTTTTTCAGTCTCTAGAACAACCAAATTCAGCACTCACTTTTGATATGGCTTCTCTTCCAAACCATAGACTCTTATCATAGTAAACTGCTCAAAAAGGAACCAGTCTCCCACTTTGGTGTTGTTTTGTAATTGTAGTGACCCTTTGACTAAAGGAATAATTATAACGAATACTTCATTTTGGATAATAAAGTCTAATATAGAAATAAAAGAGTTTACATACTGCAAAAAACCTTCACTGGTGACATGATCTCTTACCATAGGTAGCCACTCAATGGTTGGGAGAGAAACATGTTGGGTGGTCATTCACCATCCTAGACTTAAAATAACCCAGATGTGAGTAGTTTTGATGGATTAACATATGGATCAAGTGAGATTGGTACCTAAATGACCTGGTACCCCTAAAATTTAAAAATTGTCGGTGCATTGTATTTGCCAAGAAATTTCATAAGTCAAACTTTATGAAGGTTTGATTCTCGGGGTGTGACAAGGCTACTAGGAAACCCAAAAATAATGATATCCATTATAAAACTATTATAAATAAAAACAAACTTTGAAACATAGGTAGTATATTCATTGAACTCATTCCCTCAACCTCCAGAATAGATACACCGAAACATAGGTAGTATATTCACTGTTATAACATTGGAATATGTTATAACATATTACAATGTAATATGTTATAACATATTACTATAACATAAAATTACATTGTAATATGTTATGGAAAATATGCATTAATATAGCACAACAAATAGAAAACAAACAGTGAAACATAGGTAGTATATTCATTGTAGTCATTCCCTTAACCTCCAGAATAGATAGACCAAAATATGTAACAGTCGTTTTTCATTGATATTGAAACTAATAAGCGACATCGATATTTCATGTCATGAGTCTTGGTCGCATCTCTGTGTAAGACATGAGTGATCTACTTGTGTAGATTTGGTTTTTCCTTGAAATTCATCCTATCAACATTTAATGTAATATGCTTGGATTTTTAGTTAGCAACTGACTGAATTTCACTTTTTTCAGTCTCTAGAACAACCAAATTCAACACTCACTTTTGATATGGCTTCTCTTCCAAACCATAGACTCTTATCATAGTAAACTGCTCAAAAAGGAACCAGTCTCTCGCTTTGGTGTTGTTTTGCAATTGTAGTGACCCTTTGACTAAAGGAATAATTATAACGAATACTTCATTTTGGATAATAAAGTCTAATATAGAAATAAAAGAGTTTACATACTGCAAAAAACCTTCACTGGTGACATGATCTCTTACCATAGGCAGCCACTCAATGGTTGGGAAAGAAACATGTTGGTTGGTCATTCACCGTCCTAGACTTAAAATAACCTAGATGTGAGTAGTTTTGATGGATTAACATATGGATCAAGTGAGACTAGTACTTGAATGACCTGGTACCCCTAAAATTTAAAAATTGTTGGTGCATTGTATTTTCCAAGAACTTGCATAAGTCAAACTTTGTGAAGGTTTGATTCTTGGGGTGTGACAAGGCTAGTAGGAAACCCAAAAAAAATGATATCCATTATAAAACTATTATAAATATAAACAAACTTTGAAACATAGGTAGTATAAATATGTAACCGTCGCTTTGCATTGACAACGAAACTAATAAACGACATCAATATTTCATGTCAGAGCCTCATTTACACAAGCATTTGAGCTAATAGATCATTGACCCTTGTTAATGATCTATTACCCTTTTTATTTACACAAGCATTTATTTGAAGATGATCTTCTATTAACCTTTGGATAATATACTAGTTGAATATGGTGATGTATTACCCTTTGTATTTACACAAGCATTGGAATCACCCGACCAAGGCCTGGTTGTTCACGGGGTTTTTGATAGGATGGATCTACCAAAATGATTCAGATGCCATTCTCATCCCCTTTATCGATGGGGTCACTGGAAGAAGGCTGGTAAGAATATAAGCAATGCTTTATAACTGCATATAAATGAATGTTTAGCAGCGTCAAATCATCTAATCACAGACACTTAGTATATAAAAAGTTCTGTCATAAACATAATTCCAACAACTTACAATCATATAATACATTTTCTTTATTAATGCCCCCTCCAAGTGTAATACATACCTGTTGATACTTCCATTTCTTTGTAGATGAAATATTTCTTCCATCGAACCAAACATAGCGTAAATTTAATCGTTGATTTTCATGGTCTGTGCTCCATACCTGTTGGATGCATTAAATCTGATTGCCCATATAGATAACCGCTACTCCATTACCAGACTTTGACCCATGTACTATTGGTGGATTTAACAAGGTTATTTGTGCTAATATTAAGGAACCAAAATATATTTGAAATTGGCATGGGTAGTGGAGTTATGCATCACCCTATTATAAAGAACATTTCTATTAATTTTTTAATTTTTTTTCTTTGTAATTTTTGTTGGTCAATGTTGGAGATATTAACTCATACTTGTCTTGTGCTTAAATTTTCATGTATTTCCAAATGATAAATATTGAAGAGAGATGTCAACACAAGATTATCCAAACATTCCTCGCAAACGCTCTAGGCTCTCCCAAGAAGGAAGAAGA
This sequence comes from Picea engelmannii, assembly GCA_009831015.1. NCBI lineage: Eukaryota > Viridiplantae > Streptophyta > Pinopsida > Pinales > Pinaceae > Picea > Picea engelmannii. Next base: position 3,382 of record ML828290.1, read on the forward strand.
GGAACTCATTTTTCGATTGAGACTCCGAGTGACCAACAACAATATCGTCAGAAGCGATTTTGAAACGAGTCTGTAAATAGATCAAATGTTGAATGTGCTCAAGAAAGTTCTATGGATTCAACCTTCTTAGATAGGTTGCGCATTGGTACTACTACACCTGAGAATGTAGGGAATACCTCAAGACAAGAGAATATTTCTGGTAATTTTCTTTGATTTTGTTTATTTTTCTTGTATTTTTGTGTATTTAAATTTATGTGAAGTTAAATGATGTAATTACTTTCAAATGTGTGTGTAGACAATGAGTTTAGAGAAAATGACGACAATGAAAGAGAGAGTGGTTGTCACGAAGATTCTAATGTTGGTACTGAGGGTGAAGGTGGATTTAGGAGGCCGTGTTATCAAGAAATATAAGATTACACGCCTACATCCACCTATCCTTCGGATGTTGGTGATGAACTTCCCTGAAAAGGGATTACTAAAGCAATGACCCTTAAGTGATGCTCAAGTGTTAAAAGGAGGTTGCAAAATGATTTGGTGGTCTTGACACTCCCTCGGGAGAGTAAACAAAACTTGCAAATTGTTTTGCATTCATTGCAAAACTTTATGGATGCATATCAAAAGATGGGTCCAACCACTGACAGTTTTGTCGATCTAATGAGGCGACGAAAGTCAGAGGTGATGGACCCTGATAAATGGGAGGCAGTAAAAAATAAAGTTTCAAAAGAAAACGCAATTTCGATGTTCAATTTCAAAGATGGGCCAAAGCGGAAGATGTTGAAGGTGCAATATTTTAAGCACCCCGACATTGCAGGACATCTGTATAATAGATTTTTTGCGGCATATGGGAAATTACCGTGGAATGATGAGGTTCCACACTATTTTGCAAGACACTTTTATGCATAGTTTTTCTTGCACATGCACCCTGATTATACTAGTCTACCATCCGATTATTATGGGATTGGTAAATGACGGACATATGATCGCAAAGGGGCACATCGAAATGCGACATTGTCGAGGCCTCCACAATCTTTAGTACCTCACCCAACAGGGGAATTTACTTCACATTCAGAGTTGCAAGCTACATCAGAGGTTGGAAAAGAGGCTAGGAATGCAATCGGGGAAAATTTGGAAGCGATTTTTTATGGTGTTGATGTTGACATGAACAGTCAGCGAGCGGAAGCCAATTCTCGGGCCATATTTGTTTATAAAACAGATGTAGAGTTAGATACCATGTGAGTAGAAGATGTTAAGGAGTATGCAAAATTTTGTCGTGATGGTTGGAAGAAGGTCATTCAGAATGATGACCCGAACATCAGATTGGTATGTGTTCTAGTTAGTAAATTTTTGACGCATTTTAAAATAGTTTACTTCTAATTCTAGATTTAGATATCATTGTATCTATAGAAATAATCAAGTTGTTATTGTTATTAATTACAGTTTGGAGATATGTTAAATGAATCTCCAGTAAATAGGGGACTTGATTCCACAAGTTTAAATTTGGATGGGTTGAATCAGGTATGTGTTTTCTAATATCCACAGATGAGCACTTTAGTTGTCCAATCTCCAATCTTTTGAATAAGATCAACAATGTTTATAATTTTGTATAAATGTGAACAAATTGAATCCTAGATTTAGTTCTTAGTTGTGTTGTTGACAGATCCCTATTCCATCTCCTACTACTTGGAAAACCATTAGGACCAGGAATTTTTTCTTTATAAAAGATATGCAAAACTAACATTAGTTCTTCTCGATCCAACCTCCTCCATTAGACATTGGTTTAGTTCAACATTCACAAAACTAGGAAAGAACGAAGTCATTCAAACTAATTACACAGTTGTAGCTCTACCATCCACCTTATAAATATTCTCAAAATAATATACTCCTTCCTTAGCAATATCCTTAAAACTTATAGCCATCAAACCATCTATCTTCTCAATCTTCCATATTGTATTGATATTTTTCCTATGATTGGAATATTGGTGAAAATATTTAGTGTTTTCATCTCCAAAGTGAAGCCATAATGATTTGCTCTTTAATCTCTAATATGACTCCTTGTCAAGTAATAGTTTCCTCTTTTTTTCTTCTAGAGAAGAGACCTCTACTTTTGAATCTTTTGTAAGGAAGCCAAATCCATCACTATTATTAAAATCCTCTAATTTTGTCTACACTTCTTTAAGGGTTCTATCATCCCTTGTATTCTTTAATACAAACCACTCAATGTAAGCTTACTTATCCCTTTTAGATTATGTTCAAGCTAGATAGAAGCATATTCCCTAGAAGTTCCATCAAAATGGACCCATATATATTTAATCTTATTGACAAAGTATTCCTCTTGCATCCATCGTCGATTGAATTTGAATGGGCTTGGGTTTTTTTCTCAGTTGGAGTGGAACTTCAATCAAGACAGGGCAGTGATTAGAGTCCCCTACATAATCAAATGATTTCCTAATCCTTATAAACTCTTCAAGTCATGTCTTGGATATCATAAACCTATCTAGTCTTTTGGATATTCTCGCATTTCTTGTTATTTTGTTTCTCCAAGTAGGTGATAATTTTGTTGGCTCAATGCCAATCAAACTTGAGTCTTCTAATTTCCCAAAACAATAAGCAAAGAGGGACTCTACTTGAGTTGTGGGCCCCCAAATCTCCAAAATCCCCAAAGAGAAATTGAGATATCCACCAATGATCGTCAAGTCTTGGTTCATCCATCCCTAGCTAAAAACCTTGTCCCAATATGAAACTCTATCATTTTAGCACCCATATATGTTCAATGTAGAGAGGTTCTTTTGTTGATCTTTATAATTCATAATAGATCCTAAACTGGAAGAAAAGGACCAATAGTTAGTGTAAGATAGGGTTATTTTCCTATAACTAGAAGTAAGCCCCCTAGACCTATCCCTAGAATCAATGAATACAAAATCCCAATCCCCTAAGTATTTTTATAGTTTTAAGACTACTCCCTCCCCTCCCCACCCAAAAAGAAAATTCGCGTAGAAGAACCATGTTAGGATTATGTGCTTCAAATACACCTTTTAGAGCCAACCTTTTGCACTGGTTAAAAAATCATCTACAATTAAGGGTTAGTAAGATCATTTCTCACCCTCCACAAGGGCATCGACTACTCCACGTGGGATTCACCTTGTTGACCAATATCTTATCACATTCATTCATAAAGGTTTTTTTTTTTAATTTTGAAAAATAAGGTCAATATATTGTAGGTATTGGGGGGGTGTGGGGTGTCAAGGGGTTTATATGTATTGGGGGGTATAAAAAGGGGTATCTATTTAAAATAGGGGTTTCTTTTATTGGAAAGATGTATTGGGAGGGGGGTTCAACAAAAGGATTTTTGGAGATATTTATCAATATCTAGTGAAATTGGGGACATTCTTTAATATCCCACAAACGCAGGCACTATGTCACAGGGTCACTGAGTGAATACCATGTGGACTACTCTAATCCTACTGCTTCCAAAGAAAGTTACATGCCTATTATAATTTCACTATAATATTTGTTTTTATATAGGGACATATAGGATTTCCTTCCTCTCACATTTTCATTTGGCCCTTTTCCTTTAGATTGACCTAGACCTCCTTCAAAACATCCATCAAAGAGAAGACCCCCTTATTTTAAAGGATGAATATTGTACCTATAAAACTCCTCCTTCCCATCCTCAAAGGGATACTCATAGTTCTCTATGACATCAAGAATAATCAAATGAGGATGGTTATCTTGCAATCTTTCCTAGGACCTAAAGTATATTAATTAATGGTAATGGTTACCCCCAATCCCAAATAATACCTTAAAAATCACTCTTCTCCTAATCAATATCCCTTCCCACAAAATTAGTTTTCTAAGTCCCAACCCCTAAATTATGATCTAGATGAGACAATAAATTAAGAGGGGCCATGTTCTTTATATGCTTATTAGGTTCAAATGATGGTGATATAGTAGTAGCTCGCTCTTTTAGACCCTCCTTGTAAAGAAGTTTGGGTGAAGTCTCATTGAAAATAATAACATCCTTCATGGAAGACCTTGTGGTCTTCATTGCCACATCATCTTTCTATATATCTCTCCTAGATTAGCTTTTGTGGATATACTTTAAACCATTGACACTATTTTTGGTGTGGGGTTTGACTTGGCATTATCCCCTGCATGAATTTAATCTATCCTCAACCCCTTTGGACCCATTCCTTTTCCAAATGAGGGAGGATACACTCCATTGTTAGATCATGGGCATAGGAGTGACACTTAGCAAATATAAAAGGGACATTTGCATAGTCCAAAACTTTTTCAAACTCCACATCACCCTTCTTTAGTATCATATTTTTGGCAAGTCCAACCCTACTAGGAAATGAGCAAGGGTCATCAAGTCAGTATCATGAAAGGAGAAATATACTTCATAGTAGTGATCAAGGGCCTTTCCAATTTATTGAAATACATCCTCTAACCAAAAGTCAATCATTAGACCTGAGAGTTTAACCCAAACTGACATAATGTCAACTCCCTCCAATTTGGAATTAAATAATGAAATCCATCTTTTTAGAAAGAGAGGATTTAGACCCGATTTCCAACATGAATTCAAAACCTTCTCTACATCATTCACTTAGCTGAAGAAAAAATCCAACCAACCCCTAGATAGGATGTAAACAAAATGGATAATAACCTAGAAAGGGTTCTAAATTTGTTGCAATCCATTCTCTGATATATCTATCTCCCAATGAGCACCATTTTCAACATGGAAACAACTTCATGCATTCTAACTTATATCTCCCAATCTCCCAATGAGCACCATTTTCAACAAGGAAACAACTTCATGCATTCTAACTTCTTGCCCAAGGACAAGGTTCAATGGTCCCATGCATATTTTTACACACATTGTTTTTGGATGCCACTAGTCTCAATCACCCCTATAGGCTCCATGGGATTTACACTACCCTTGCACAATTGGGTATTTTCAAATTGTGGATACCTAAGGTTTTCGGTGAATGACTTTAGGATTTCACCATACAAGGATTCCAAATTTAGAAAGGACCTTATGAAATTGACATTAAATTATTGAAATGCTCTAGAACTAGGGCCCTAAAGGACATCGATAGATGACAAATTATGAGATATTTCTAGAATTTGAAAGGAGCCAAAATGAGAAGAGAAAACAAAAAATGAAGAAGGTTCAGAATCATTATTTCAACATAGTGAATGAAATTGTCTAGAACTATCCCTTGCATTAAACAAATCCTTTCCACCATAGCATTTCATTGGAGATATGGCATCTGCCATCAATGTCACATTGAAGCCTAAGTACTTTCCATTTCACCATTTGACACACCATTCAAAGAGATGTCACAACCCACTGCCAAACCCACATACAGACTTTTAGCCACGGCCTCCAAAAGTTATATCGTATCTTTCTCCAAAGGCTCCACCCTCGTGGACAAATATTTGTTTGACTCTAGGAGATTTGAACTAAGGTATGTATCCACATATGGTGTAGCCCATATGTAATACCATTCATATGGATCTTAAGAGTAGTCTACAAGATCTGGATCTATTCTAACAAAACCCTCATTCCATTCGTGACCTACACCTTTTTTATCAAACACATATTAGATCTTATTTTCAATACAATCATAATAGCAAAGGCATTTTTAATGTGCTAACCATGAAAGCCAAATTGAACTTGTTCATCTTTTATGCAAGTTATTTGAACCTAGAAACAACATAATCAAACAAATTAATTAACTTTTCTTTATCACAATCAGATAGACCAATGTTATAACGCCATCTATATCATCAAAAGTTTGAAGAGACTTATTTTTTCTACTTCCATATCCTTAATAGATATGTGGTTAAAATGAATCTCCACTAATAATATAAAATTGTGGAAAATTATTTTCATGAACAAAAGTTGAAAGCTCTTTTATAAATAAAATAAAATTATGTTATTTATACATATTAATATATATCCATGAAATTTCTATATATGTTTATAAGATTACATATGAAATATGTGGCTAACTATAGCATTCGTTGTGTTGATATAGATCGCCCTTAAGTTGGTTACATATGTATAAAATAAAAATTTAACCTTAAGTTGATTACATATGTATAAAATAAAACTTCAATCTTTTCTCACAACAACCATTTGCATTGATGAATTATGGTGTCTTAGTCTCCATTTCCTTGAGAAAATGGTTTAATCCATTAGGCCAACCCTTCCAACTTAAATAAATAAATCTAAAACTTCACTCTTTAAACCTTGACATATGGTTTCTTAATCCCCAACATACTTTGACAAACCTTGACCTATGGTTTCTTAGTCCCCCAACATACTTTAACAAATGGGTTAACCCATTAAACTAACCCTTGACCAACCCTTCCAACTTAAATAAATAAATCTAAAACTTCACTCTTTAAACCTTGACCTATGGTTTCTTAATCCCCAACATACTTTGACAAACCTTGACCTATGGTTTCTTAGTCCCCAACATACTTTARCAAATGGGTTAACCCATTAAAMTAACCCTTGAAACTTATATATAGAACCAACTTAAATTTACCTGAAACTATCTAACCCTAATATAAACCTTTTATCAAACATTTGCATCCTTAACAAAAATACACCTTCATTTCAAAAAAGTTAACTTATAAATTTATGATTAAAATGGATTTGAACTAAGTTAAAACATAAAAATAATATATATATATATATAGAGAGATTTATTCAAATCATTCCTTCCATCATCATCATTTTCTATATTATAATTAGATAATGATTTTTCATATAATTAGATAATGATTTTTCCTTCAATTCTATATTATAATTAGATGATTACATTTTAATCACTTTCTATATCAATATAAAAAAAGATTATATATATATAATATTGACCTTAATTTTCTTAATGATTTCTACTTAAGCCACTTTCTATGTTGAGATTAGATTTGAGTGGATAGGGATATATTCAAATGAAGTTGAAAAGAATAGTATAATAACAAATTAACCGTTTCACATCAACTTTTGGAAAAGTTCAAAAGAAAATTTCTTATCACATGTCTCCACTCTCAGCGGCGTGGATAGAGAGTGGGAAAGGGAGTGGTCCACACTGCATGTGGGATAAACACGATAAACACGTTATAGCATCGCGGATCAGAGTAGGCCTTAGAATTAGGCCACTTGGAAGGCACTAAATGTTAGTGTATCTAACAATTATGAAGCTCTTTAAAAAGAAAATGAATTTAAGAAAGGCCCATTTTACAATCAAGGTTGGAGAGATCCTAAGATTTTAAAAAGAAAATGAATTTGAGTTCCAAAGGCTCATTTTACAGTCAAGGTTAGTCAAGGTTGGAGAGATCTTAAGATTACAAATAATTCCAACCTCAATATTTATTTGTATGGTTTCAATTTATAAATTAAAAATAATATATTTTTAAGGTTATGGTTAAGTTTTCTTGGATGTGGTTATAAATAATTAGTTGGAGAAAGTTGGCACACATGTAGTTAAGGAAGTTATTGTTAATACTATGGTAGTTGCGGGAGGTATTTACCTCCACGTGTGAACATGGCGAGAATAGAAGACTCCGGAAAGCAACAGAAACCCTAATGAGTTGGCTAATAACCCTAAAAGCCTTGTCGGCTCAAGAAGATAATTTATATTAGGTTATTAGTCTCCAAGAAAAGAAGTCAGCGAGAAATAATAACAATATACTGAACAGACACTTATCCAGAAGGAGAAGTTGGCCCCAGCAAAACTGGCAAAACCACTATAAATAGAGGGTGTCGGTTCTCATTTGACAGCATCTCAGAATTGCAGTTCCCAGTTTGGTGCGCACTGCAGCTCCATTTTGGTGCGCACATGTGGAGGAGGACTGCAAGTGCAGCTGCAGCAGTAGCTAGTTTCAGTATTGGATTGGACTATCTATTAGCGAGGGTTTGGACTATCTGATCAGCTTTTTGTGATGTGTTATCCTTGGGAAAAGGTGTGCTACCCTTTGTTTGGCTATCTAGCCTAGGGTTTGCTTCCGGAGGAATTCTCAATCAAGGTTAAGGTGCTCGTAGGGAGGCTTCGGCCTATGGTTGGGTGATGACGGTATCGTCAATGGTAAAACGAGCACACCATCTTCTATATTCTAACGGGTTATGGGCCCACACCCCTTCAGTCAGCCTAAAACGATGGAAGGAAACATAGCCGCTAGATATTGAGCTCATTGAGAAACTGCCACTAGGGTTAGCAGGAGCAGTTTCCAAAAGCACTGCAGCTAAGGTTACTAGCAGAAGCAGTTGTAGAAACCATAAACCTCTTATTGAGGCACCTTAAGTGAATGGATTGACCTAATCTCTGGACAGATCAGTGCGCCCTAGCCTAGTGCATCTCCTGGCACTCTCAGAAGGCCAAGACGTGAAGTTTGTATTTCTGGTCAAATCTAGGGTTTGACCAAGTCAAGCAAGCCATGACGAACTCTATGAAGTCTGAGAACAAGTTAGATGGAGCCTCTAACTTCAGAGCATGGAAGACAAGGTTTGACCTCGTCCTTGCTAAGAATAAAGTACTGGATATCGTGAAAGGAAAGATCATGAAGCCAGAGTTTGAAGAAGGAGAAGAGAAGGAACCGCAGAACGTTGCAACTATGGAGAAGTTCAAAGATGTTGACATCAATGCCATGAGTATCATAGTGGATTCCATAAAATACCACTTGATACCCTACATCTCCCATCTTGATTCCTCGAAGAATATGTACGATGCCCTAACAAATCTCTTCTCAGTTAGAAACATCAGATAAGTTATGAGTCTGAAGAATGAGCTCTGTGACATGAAGATGAATGAGGATGACAGCATAACATAATACTTTGTAAGGATCTCCCAGTTAAGAGATCAACTATAAGATATTGAAGAGATCACTTCAGAAAAGGAATTGGTGAACATAGTACTCAATGGTCTTCCCAAGACATGGGATGCATTTGCCGCAAGCATGAACACAAGGAAGGAATACCCAACATTTGAAGAACTTTCGACTTGCTGTGCTCAAGAAGAATCAATGATCAATGCAAAAGAGAAACCTCAAAATAAGTATGATGATCAAGCCTTCACAACAAGATTCAAGAACTTCATGGACAAAAGAAAGTTTGATTCAAGATGGAAGCCAAAACAAATAAAAGATATTTCAGAAATACAATGCTTCAACTATCAAAAGTACGGTCACTACAGGAACCAGTGTCCTGAGCTAAAGAAAAGGAAAGAGAAGCATGAAGCATCAGTTGCCAAAGAAAGGGAACCTACAAAGAAGACTAAGCAAGATGGAAGAGACTTCTTCTACTAAAAGGTAGCAACATCCTTCTTATTTTCTATACATATCTTGTTTGCATCGTCTTTGTACATCTATCTCTTAGGAAGATAATATGTTCCAAGAAGAACTGTACCTATGAAAGAACAACAAGACAAGGATGAAAATTATTAGATAATACACATGAAAGGATGAAATACAAATCATATGGAAGATATTACAATATAAGACCGAAATCAGAATCAATCTTGAAGAGACTTGGAAAAAGTAAAGACAGAAAGAAGTCAACAATCGAGAGGAAACTAGAAAAAGACTTATGACATTCTGTAGAAGACAAAAAGATGGAAGCATGGACTTTGTGAGACAAGAGAGCCAATTATATATTATAAAAGACAATAAGTATGCAGATGGAAGCGTGGACTTTATTATATATTGCAGAAGACAATAAGGATACAAACGGAAGCACGGACTCAATCAGACAAAGGGAGTAGATTATATGCACTTATACATGAAGCAAGGATTAGGAGGGAGCTAATCCTATGATTCATTGAAGATGATGAAATATATATATATATATCCATGGTAGTAGTCATGAAAGACAACACGTGTTCAGTTCAGCGGCAGAAGAATACCTTCTTAGAAGCCTTAAAGAATTACTGGTTGTTCATCCGGATCCATGATCCTATGATGACACGAAGAAGTGGAATCTCTAGAGCATGGAATCTATAAGAAACTCCATGGACCCAAGAGCTAAAGAAAAACATGAGGATTCCAAGAAAGGAAGAGGAACCAGAACAACTATTCATTGTATCAAGAATCACAAGATTACCAGCTTGATATGAACTCACTAAAAGAAATCAAGCAAAAGAACTGAAAGTCGTGATGAAGAACAGTGTACAGAAAACTTATGAATGAAAGAATTGCAAGATCCAGAACCAGAGGTTCTCCCAGATGGAGGGAGAAGACTATGATGATTACTTGTTCTGGTACACCAAACATATCACTGCGTATATCATCCGCAACATCCATGAGTTGGAATTCTACATCAGATAAATGCAAAGAATGTTCTCCAGAGAAATTGAATAAAGAGCGTATGAAGAGAAATCTCAAAACTTTGAGGCATACCAGAAAGAGACTCTTGTATGCAGATAAGAAGAAGACAACTTGGTGGAGAACCTCCAGTGCATAGCAGAAGCATGGTGAAGATTTCCTATAACATCAAGATGACTACTCTGAATATCAGATCTCATGATGACAGAAGAAGTGCCACATGGATATGTTCCAGTTCTCCAACTATGATATACTCTATTGTTCAGATCTACATGAAGCCTTCACAGTGTTCCAGACTACAGTACAAGAATTACATTATCCATGATGAAGTCCAGAAGGGAGAAAAATGATTTCTCCAATACATATCTCCACAGATGAGCAGATAAGCATACATTTTGGTAAAGCCTCTATCCAAGATGAAAGAACTTGCATACTCAAGCTAGAGCTCGTGGAAATAACTCTCTTAGATGGAAGAGAAGATTCTCCAAACTAGAAGAAGGTACGAAAAAAAATTATTTTTGTGATTGAAATAACTCTCGAGTTAGGAGGGAGCACTAAAAATATTATTTATCCTTGTAATTGAAAGATAGTCCAGATTTGACAGATTCTTTCCTGTTCAGAAAGTGGATTGAGATTTCTGACGGACAGTGACTTCCCATTGTAGTTAACATGGGAGGCAGACTGATTGTTGATGTTTCATAGACAACAACTTCCCATTGTGGTTAACATGGGGAGTGGTCTAGGACGGTCATTCTTCTTGACAGTCACTCTGAGTAGTGGTCAAGTAGAATGGTCTGCCTCGCCGAGCAGTCATTCTTTCGAAGTTCACAGTTGTGAGCAGTTTCGAAGAATGGTCTGTTTTGGAGGTTGATGCAGGACAGACATTCCTCGGGGTTATACATTCTCTCTAGGGTGCACTTTGATAAGTTTAGGAGGAATGGCCTAGGGTGGGGAATGGTCCGGACAGTTATTCCTTCGGATTATACATTCTATCCAGGGTGCACTTTGATAAGTGTAGGAGGAATGGCCCAGGGTGAGGAATAGTCCAGGCTCAGCAATCAGGGACAATCATTCCTTAGGGTTTATACATTCTCTCCAGGGTGCACTTTAACCAGTGTAGGAGGAATGGCCCAGGGTAAGGAATGGTCCAAACATTTCTTAGGGTTTATAAATTCTGTCCAGAGTGCACTTTAATTAGTGTAGGAAGAATGGCCCAGGGTGAAAAATGGTCCAATTTCAGAAATCAGAAATAATCCTTCTTCCTTGTTTGAGAAGAATGGGGCAGATATCCCATTGTTGATATTCTATACTGAGGGCATACATTCTTTCAGATCTCACAGACGTGAGTGAAAGATTGGCCCAGATGATTCAATTTTTATCATAACATTGTTTCTGTGCAGGTTGTTATCAGATGTTTGTTATGAAGAATATATGACAGTAGATTTAAACTATTGTGGTGGATATGTTCCACTATTTGTGAGGAAGATATTCTTTCAGAACTCACAGATGTGAGTGAAAGATTAACCCATAGACTTCTTATCTCTGAACAGTAGAGATATACTATTGTGGTGGATGTGCTCCATTGTTCGTGAGCCAGATATTCTTTCAGAGCTCATAGATGTGAGTGAAAGATTGGCCCAAATAATTCAGTATACATCATAACATTGTTTCTATGCAGATTGCTATCAGATGTTTGTTATGAAGACTGTATGATAGTAGATGAGGACTATTGTGGTGGATATGTTCCATTGTTCGCAACCTTACGTTGCTGATCAAGTACTTGTGTGTTACTTGGTGTGGTAGTGAACCAATGGATTGTAGTTATGTACTACTATGGATAGACACAATGGTGTTCTATTTTTTCTCTAACTACCTTGAAGACTATCAACAGTTTATTGGAAATAATCACCATCCATATGAATGATGAACAGAGATTTTCCAGACAGAAATTGGTTCAGAGCATTTACTCCTCTAGCTTATAAGAGTGGCTCTTGTATCACTCTATGGTGTGAGTGACTTATCCAGCATCATGTCTAATTACTCAGATGAAGTATGGTTTCGAGAGATGATGCAGCTGATGGTGATGGTGATGCTCATG
>ML828290.1:34247-80542 GCA_009831015.1 Picea engelmannii
TATCTATTTTATTTATTTTATTTGTTTCTTCTAGGACTTTTAGATTGGCCAATGGAGCCATTAAACCTGTCAGAATGAGTTATACCAAACGGCTTGGGTTATTTAGACAACCCCAGACCAGACTCGTTCTTCCAATTGACAGACGGTCATTTTAGCTCGTCAACAAATGGTGCTAGAAGGAGGGCCTGAACACGATTGGTGGCACATGGAGGTCGCAAGACCCCTCCCCCACACACCCGCTCCCCTGTAGTAACAAGAATTCATTCTGACGACAACGTTACTTCTCAAACAACAACTACCTCAAACGAAAATCCACAGGTTACCACTGAGCCAATAACACCAAACCATCTAGGGTTCGATGTACAATAAATTGTTCGTCAGTCACTTCTAAGGACACACGGTGCTTTGGCCCATATCAGACAACCAGGTCGGACACTGAATCAACCCTTATATTTCTCTGATATCAGAGAACAAATTGAAGGCACTGGTCTTCTCCTAAATCTTATGGATCTAGATAGCATCCTCACTCCTGCAGTCGGAGGATCTGGTATCCCACCTTCGCCACCTCCTTCATCCCCTTCCTCTTCGGGAGAAGAATCATCCGACGAAGGTAGTTCTTCATCTCAGCCTCCAACACCACCTGCGCCTATGGAAAATCCAAACAATCCTGCTAGGCCCCGGCTCAATCAAGATGTTGTGGCCATACCTGGACCCCAGCATCCTTTGCCTAAACATCCAGAGAAATGGATCCCTAGATTTGATCCAGATTCTAAACAAATCACTGAGGATCGCATAAAAAAATTCATGCTAGCCATTAGACTCCGAAGCGTAGATCACAAGGATGTAGTATGTAGACTTTTTCCGTATACGTTCGAAGGCAATGCCTCTATGTGGTATTTTCCCCAACAACCCCACACCATTGTATCTTGGGATAAATTCGAGTCTTGTTTCCTCGATAAATTTGGAGATGAAAAATCTCCTAAAGTCTTAGTCATGGAACTCTCCAGCTTAAAGATGAACCCTAAGGAAAAAATAAAATATTTTAATCAAAGGTTTCTCACGTTAAAGAATCGAATCCCCATTGATTCAATGCCTGCTGAAAATCTTATCGTCGCATACTACACCAAAGCTCTACATTAGAATATAGCAATTTGGGTAAAAATGTCTAAGAAGGCAACGTTATTGGAAGCATTCGAGGAGGCGAGCCAAATTGAGAAAGATATTCTAAGCCTTAAGGATAATATCAGTAATGAGGTAGAGATTACCCCATCTTCCAAGAAGAAAATAGAAATTCTTCCTAGACCCCCCCAAACCAAAACTCAATCAGAGAGTTCAGATATGGAAAGTTTATCAAAGGTCGTTCATAAATTGTCAAATCAAGTCGTAGATTTAAGGAGATCAGCTAAAGAAGCTTCTTCAAGCAAAGGATCTTACAAACCCCCTTTTAGAAAACCTTTTCCCTCAAATCAGCCCAACTTAAATTCTGAAGGCCTTAACCGAGAAAGCCTACAATATGCTATACAGGCAATCCTTGAAACACATGATAACTTAGTGCCCCCTGATATTTCTAAAGACATGGTTGAACAAGAAACGATGGAAGAGGACGAACCCTCTCCCAACATCTTCGGGCATTTTTCGGACAGTATCTTTCAAGCCAATTTTGAAACAGTTCATCCTTACAATACCAGAAGCAAAACCCAGAATAAACCCTCTTCTGAAATTGGAACTAATGCGCCCCAAAAACAGTTTAAGCAGAATGAAACTAAACAGAATTCAGCAACCCCAAGTTTAGAATACAATTTGATTGAAGACCTTAATAAACTTAGAGATAATATTTTTGTTTATGAATTGTTGAAATTTCCTTTTCTTCTACAAAAGATGCTTTAGAACATTGCAGAAAACAGCAAAAACAACAATCTGAATAGCACGAAACTAGCAGAAATCAACCCTAAAACACCTCAAAAGGTCCCTTCTAAAACAACACTAGAACTCTCGGATAAAAGAGACCTTGCTGTAAAAAGTATAACAAATGTAGATAAAATAATTCTAGGGACTGCGACTAAAAGCCAGCAAAGTTCTATTTTCAATATTCGTAAAAATGTCCCACCTTTTTTATTGACCTTCGAAATTTTCAATAGGAATGTACATAATTGTATGGTAGATTATGGCGCATCATCAAATGTAATGCCTTGGTCTGTCTGCCAAAAAATCAATGCTGAAGTTCAACCTTCCAGTCTTAAAATTATTCATCTTGATCGAACCAGCGTTAAAATGATAGGTGAATTAAAAAATGTCCTTATTAGGTTATCCTCTAATCCTAAAGTTCACCAGATTATTGATATCATTGTCATTGACATCCATGAAGTATATGGATTATTTTTAAGAAGGGATTGGTCTGAACAGTTGCATGGATACTTTGCGACAGACTGGTCCCGTTTGTGGCTGCCAGAGAATGGAAAGCCTAACAGAATCAAGATCAATCATGAGTGTTACCTCAAGCTCACCGTGACCGATTTAAATGATGCTAATGAACCATTTACTTCTTCCGCTAATTCACCCGAAATGCAGGGAATGAACACCTTTTTCGGTAACTTCATGGCGGAAACTTCTATCATTACTAACCCGGAATAGCAGTCAGAACACATGACATGCACACAGTCGACAGTTCTTCCTAATGTGTCACATACGGCTGATGAGGGTCACATATGGTCTCTCTACTTAGATGGATCCAAATCTAAAGAAGGAGTTGGTGCAGGATGTGTGCTCATTGACCCAGTAGGTAACAAAACTTTGATCACTTGTCGATTAGAATTTGAATGCAAAAACAACACGATTGAATACGAGGCACTTCTGCAACGACTCAAAAAGGCACTAGATTTGAAAATATAGTATTTAATGGTATTCAGTTATTCAGAAATTGTGGTCAGGCAAGTAAGAAATTCCATTCATTGCCTATCGCCACACCTGAAAAGTTATCAAGCTGAGGTATGGAATCTAATGCACAAATTTTCCGCATTTAACATTAAATCCATTCCAAGATTAAATAATTTTGAGGAAAAATTGTTAGCTAATGTTTCTTCCAAACTTTTTCCCGTAGAAGGCCTTTCTCCGAATGCATTTTCGATCGATTTTTTGTTCAGACCATCAGTCCCAGACAACATAACTAACTAGAGAGTGTTCGATGATGACCAACAAATCATCAGTTTCCTGCACATGGAAGACACTTTTCGAGGTGTGGTTATCGATGAAGGCACCCATGATGAATACCTCCATGATTTTATGGTAATATCGAACCCAAGGTCTCCCGAAACGACATCAGATCTGGTAAATTCTATCCTGAAATCTGTGGTAAGATTAGAAAAGTTTTATGATTTGCATGACAAATTCAGAAAATCGGTAAATTGTAAAACGAATAGTTCTTCCTTGACCCATGAAAAGGTAAATCTGGGAACTAAAGATAATCCACAATGCATCAATTTGGGAATGGGATGTTCCGAGCAAGAGAAATCAGCCTTTATAAAACTGTCTAAAGAATTTAAGGATGTCTTTGCTTGGACATACGATGATCTAAAAACATTTGAACCTAACATTATACAACATACCATTCCCATGAAACCCCAGACTCAACCCTTTCAACAGAAGTTAAGAAAGATGCACCAAAAACTTAAGCCAACGGTCAAGAAGAAACTAAACAAACTTTTGAATGCAAAGATAATTTTCCCAGTAGGGCATACACAGTGGGTTTCTAACGTTGTCCCTGTGAGGAAGAAAAGTGGCGAAATTTGACTATGTGTCGATTTTGGAAATTTAAACCAAGCATCTGACAAAGACAACTACCATGTTCCTCCGATGGAACAAATTCTCCAACAGGTATCCAGTTCTGAAATATTGTCGCTACTAGACGGTTTTTCAGGGTACAACCAGGTTCTCATGTCTCCCCCAGACCAGCTAAAAACCACTTTCCGTACTCCATGGGGTATCTATGCTTATAGAAAGATGCCCTTTGGGCTTATAAATGCCGGTGCCACTTTCCAGAGAGCGATGGATATCATTTTTCCCGATATAATAAATCAATTTGTAGTGGTCTATCTCGATGATGTTACTGCTTTCTCCAAGAATAATGGAGATCATTTAGCCCATCTGAGATCTGTTTTACAACGATGTTGTAAGTACGGCATCTCTCTA
Organism: Picea engelmannii; assembly: GCA_009831015.1. NCBI lineage: Eukaryota > Viridiplantae > Streptophyta > Pinopsida > Pinales > Pinaceae > Picea > Picea engelmannii. Next base: position 38,433 of record ML828290.1, read on the forward strand.
AATCCTAAAAATTATGTCTTTTCAGTGGAACAAGGCAAGCTTCTCGGATTCATAGTCTCCAATGAAGGGATGATCATTGATCCTAAGAGGACTCAAATCATTTCAAAATTTCCTCCCCCCTCTTCCAAAAAATCCATGCAATTTTTTCTAGGTCAGATAAATTTTGTCAGGAGGTTCATCCCGAGTTTCTTGGAAATGGTGAGGCCATTACAAAACTTAATAAAAAAGGATGTGCAATACCATTGGGGACCTTAATAAAGTCAAGCTTTTGACTCAATAAAAAAATCCATAGTGGAGGATCCATACCTAATAAGCCTTGACTTTTCACGAGATTTCACTCTTTACACGTTTGCCTCCGATCGATCTTATGATGTTGTGCTAACCCAAAAGAATGCTAAAAACAACAAGGTTCCCATTGCCTTTATGAGCTCAGCCTTTAAGGGAGCAAAGCTTAATTATCCAGCTATAGATCAGCAAACTTACGCTGTTTTTTAAAGCGGTAAAACATTTTCGATCATATCTACTGAAATCTAGAACTAAAGTCATTGTTCCTTACCCTGCTATCAGAAATTTGTTAGTACAGAAAGAACTGGGTGAAAAATGGGCAGACTGGGTGACATCCTTACAAGAGTATGACCTCAAGATCACCCCGACGCAAATTGTTAGAGGCCAAGGTCTATGTAAATTAGTTGTTGATTCATTTGAAGAATAACAAAGTCAAACTAATATGTTAATTGAAGATCAACATAATCAAAGTCAAATCTGTTGTGTACAAAATCCTACCAATCCTTGGTATGACGACATTAGGTTTTATCTAACACATGGTTCATCTCCTCGTCACCTTGATCCAAAAAAGAGGAGAGCATTGAGATTAAAGTCTGCACCTTTCCATCTTGTCAATGGTATATTATTTCGCAAAATTTTTGATGAAATCCTTATGCGCTATCTAGCAAGAGATGAAGCAGATAAAGTCTTATCTAAGTTGCATGCAGGAGAAGCTGGTGGGCATTTCGGTGGAGACACTACTGCCCACAAAGTATTGAGGGCAGGGTATTATTGGCCCACGCTATTCAAATATGCCCATACATTATGCCGCAAATGCGCAATCTGTCAAAAGTTTTCTGAATGAGTGCAGAAGGCATCATTCCCACTGCAACCTGTCTCGGTGGATTTCCCTTTTCAGCAATGGGGTCTTGACATCATTGGCCCAATAAACCCCACCTCCTCGTAGCAGCATAAATACATCATTACAGCAATAGACTATTTTACTAGATGGTCTGAGGTTGTACCATTAAAAGTGGTAAACACCAGTCAGGTAATATCTTTCCTTAATTCAAACATCATTACTCAATTTGGTATTCCTGAATTTCTGGTTTTCGATAATTCTTCCTATTTCTCATCCCTCAATATGAGTGTCTTTGCTTTAGAAAGAGGGATAAAACTAAAATATTCTGCCAACTATTACCCCTAAGGAAATGGTTTAGTAGAATCGACAAACAAAAACCTGATCAAGATCATCAAGAGGACAGTTTTTGAAAACCACAAAAACTGGCACAACGCACTTTTCAATGCAATATGGGCTGATAGGGTGACCCCGAAATCCGCTATTGGTAATTCCCCCTTCTTTCTTGTTTATGGAAGGGAAGAAATTCTTCCTCCGCATGTTCTGCTTCCCTCTCTACAACTATCCCATAAAGTTCAGGAAGAATATTGTCCTCCCTTGGAAAGTCGGATTAATGCTTTGCTGACGTTAGAAGAGGTAAGAGCTCAAGTGAAACAAAAACTCGATCAGCATCAACATATTGTCAAAAGCTGGTTTGATTTGAATTCTACCTTGGATAGGAATTTTGAGGTAGGTGATCTTGTCCTCAAGTGGGATAAACCTCATGAGGGTAAAGGCGAACATACAAAGTTCCCAAACCTATGGTTGGGACCTTTCTTAATCGCCGAAAAACTAGGTCCTAGTTCTTTCCGCCTGCAGAATTTAGAGGGACAACCAGACACCTTTCTATTGAATGGCCAAGCTCTCAAGAGGTATTTCGCCTGAAAATTCCTAGATACACCTTTTGTACATATCTTTTCTGTTTTGGTTTGTTTTGGTTTTTCTTTTCATTTTTTTTTTATTATTTTTGTTTTGGCCTTCTGAGTCAAACATGCCTGTATTACGGTCTAGTTCAAAAGAGAGAACAAAATGCTTCATCTTTAAACAACTGTCAAGGAATTTCGGAGCATCAACTATTGTATTTTCTTAAGAAAAGCGTAGACTAGTTAAAGATGGTTTTTTGTTGAGAATTGATTTTTGGTTTCAATTTTCATTTGAGAGCAAACACGACTATCATTGAAATCTCTTTACGTTGTCCATGCTTTTAAGAAAGAAACTCAAGGATGCCTTCCTGTCCTCAAAAAATTAGTTTCATCAGTGAACTATTTTTAGACCATAATGAAGGTTAGCAAGAAAAAATTAAAAGAGCTGGAAAATAACAAATGTGCCAAAGACTGAAATTTTCAGCATCACCCCGCTCTTCTGAATATCTATAAATTATATCAATAATTTCCCCGAGAGTTGTGGGAAGTGTTTGCAAACCCACTGGGATACTAAACAGGTCTTTTGGCAGTGGGTAAATACATGCATGGTGCCAAGACAACTTCGTCGGGGTACTGAACGGGCCCACTGGAAGCGAAGCAATGTCAGGTTAGAGAAAATTCCCAGGTAATTTTTTTTTTTATCATAAGCATCCTTCATTCTGATTTGAAATTTCTTGGACAGGATAGAAACGTCAGAGTGGGTTAATTGACATCCATGTCGAGGCTATGGATGCCTGCTGGAAGCAGTGGCCCTGTCAACAACATTGGAGCCATTAACTTAAACATCATGGCTTTCATTTGTGAAGTTTGTCACCAGATTTCATTTTTTTCAATGAAAGATATCTTAAGCTGGACCACGTAATGATTATCAAAGATGCTCAAATATCTTTCAGTTGTTCTTTGATCTGAAATCATTCAAGAATTTCTAACCTGAACTCGCCAATGATACAGAGATAATTGCTTCTCCCAGCAAGTCGCCATTGTTGGCAGCCCTACATGTTTTCAACTTTTTTAAAGCATCAAATAATAAATTATGTAGCTGCCTACCTGAGGTCATACGATTATTGTTCTTCATAAGAAATTTTTAAAACTACAAATGTGATCTTTCGGTTATTCCTAGTATTTTCATTTTCATGCTTCATTCATGACTGAAAGCATGAATGAAGCACTAAGACCTATGTTTGTATTACCTCTTTATTTAAAGCTTATGAAAGGTAGATGGCTCTACAGTTTTTGTTAATAAAGATTTTTGTTTCCTGCTATGAAGCTCATCTTCTTTAAATGTGAAGAAATTCTTTGAATTGTTATTTGAAACACCAAGGATTTATTTAATTTAAACCATGATATATATTTTGTGGCTCTTGGTCATGACTATCCTTGTCACTACACTTTGGTTTACAAAAATTTTCCTCTCCTAAAACTTTAGAAACCAACCCCACTTTGTTGCGCAATGATATAGTTTTAATGAACCTGGTTGTGGTTTGTACTCTGTGGGAGGTGGCAGTCTGAAAACGATAAGCCCATCACTTCAAGCTAAGTCTCGGGTTTCGTATGTACGCCTGGCATTGATTTCACAAAACTCCATTCATTTGGTATTGAAGAACCTCTGTCCATACGCACCAGGGTATTGATGAGTTTTGGGTCTGAAATATCGCTCTGGTCTTCTCCTCGAAACCTTCCATACTCACTATGTTTTATTGTCTTCATTTCGAATCCCCATGGCCCCAGTTGTCAGGATTGAACCCAATGGCTCTCAAACCCTTCTCCTATGTGATGATTCAAGGGAGGATCTCGAGGGTCAAGGTTGGCTTGTTTTTCTTGAGAAATTCCAGGGTTTTAACTTGCGAACCGCTCAGGAAATTTCCCTTGGTTTTGATGGATGCCGAGCCAAGGTAGGGTACATTCAGGTCGAGGTCACAGAGCAATTTTTATCTCAAGCAACAATTCTTCCTTTGAGTGGACATAAATGGTTTAAAAACGCCAAGGTCGAGGAGGTTCCGTGGCGCCTATTCTTCACATCTAGGAAAATCAACTACTGTGATAAAGGTATGCTTGTGTCCTTGTTGAAAACCCAGTGGCATGGTTTGCTAGCAATTCTGAGACAATTTGTGACATGTGAGGGCCACTTTGGTTTTGTTTTTCTATATCACATACATTTGTTGATGAATTTCATCGTGTTTTAGTTAAATATGCCCTATTACCTGTGGAGAAGCATGTATAAAATGGCGAAAATGTATAAGGGACAATGTTTGAATTCAATCATGTTTCACCACGGTTTGATAAAGATATTGTTGGTACATCAACTGAAGTTACAAAATGATGATTGGAATGCCTTCCTAACCCGAAATGGTTTCGTTAACTCCAATACTGTAGAGGTTGACAAACCCATGATAGAGGAAACCACAGTCCCTACCAGAGCGGTTCCTTCGTCTACAGAGGCATGTGTTACGACCACCCTCAATGAGCCTATACCCGACCAAAAATTTGTTGAGAAGAGCCATGAAAAACACGCCCATCCTAACATCTCTGCTAAGAATGCAAACAGGCCTACGTGCAAACCATCTAAAGGTGATATCGATTTAGGGTTTAAAAATAAAAGGGCAGGTAGGTTGATCTCAAGGAAACTACGAAATAAACCAAACTCTCATGTGAGATCAATCAAAACGATCGAGATCCATGAGAGCTCTGATTCAAATATCGAGAGATTATTGGCCAAAGAAGACCCTCCTTACCTCAAACCAGGTCTCGACCAGGCTTACAATTTCGTAGATAATTTGCCACCCTGCCTGAAGCAAAGTCAAGGATTTCCAGGTATAAAGTTTGATAAGAAGCCATAGGCAACAATGGAGACGTTCTGACACACGGTAGTGGGTATTCTCAAATGGCTGTCACAGATTCACAATGTGAAACTTGTTTGTTCTGGATTGATAAATATTATACAGACATACCCATTTTACAATCGCAAATCAAAACCCTCACTGTTCAGGTCGACTCACTAATGGATGAAAATCATAGGATAAATTCCATTGTTCGGAGACAAGGAAAATGTTTGAAAATGAATGGGAACATAATAGTGAAGAATGTCGAGAGTGTAACAGTAGTGGTCAATTCTGAGATCCTGTAAATCGAATTGATTTTCCAGTTAAAGGTAAAGATTTGTTTTTATCTTAAATTGTGTTACATCTTTGTTTATAGAATAAATTAGATTTTGTTGCTAAAATAAGACTAGCTACATAATCAGTAGATTTTGTAGCCAGTCTATTCTTATTCGAAATTTAGAAGATATTGGTTAAATGTATATCTGAATTTCCTTATTACATCCTTTTCTTTCAGGATATTTGGAAGTTTATGGTGACCAAACGATATGAAGCATTTTTGGCTTATTAGCCATATCCATGGCTCATTTTTTGTGTAAACAGGAACAAACTCTTTTAGTTTTTAGAGATTTAGTGCGACATGGAGTGGTTATATCCCCCTCTATTTTGTAATCGGATGATCATTGTGGAGATTTAATCTTATCCCACAAGATATGACAGTTAGCTTTTCCAAACCCTTTAAAAACTCGTATTTTTTGTAATCATGGCATCTTGGCCTGGGGCTGAAGGTGGACAATTTATTCATGAATTTGGACGTAACATATATTTACATTTCGGCTTTAGCTCTCTGTAAATGTTGTTTTCGTTTATGGTTTGTTTATCCTGATAAATCAATAGTTGTTGATAGCTTTTGTCTTCACAATTTATTATGGCATTGGGATAATTTCTTTAAAATATCGTCCACATTTTGATGCTTCAGATATTGAAAAGAGTGGTCATTCGTTCAACCCAAATGATAATATTTTTCTTTAATTTTGTTGAATGATTAAAAGCATGTTGTTATAGTAGATTTATCTTAAATGTAATTGCTTGCAATCACAAATATCACAGCGATTATTTTCATCTCATCGTTCTATCATTAAAATTCAATAGTCAATATATTGTTTTGCATTTATTCCGAACAGTTTCAAGGTTCATTGCAGATTTATCTACTGAACAGGCTGGCTGGACATTCTATAATCATACAGATGTTGGATGCATGCCAATTAACTCATTAATAGGTTAGTTTATTTCTGTCATTTGTTTGTCTTCGAAACTCTAATTTATGGTCTGGCTTTGACTGTCCACATACTCTTGTTTCATAGTATATTTTTCTATTTAATCTTAGATTAATAACGAGAAAACAAAAATATCTTATGTGCTTTATTTATCTTCTTTTGTTAAAGCAGCCATCTTCACATAGATTTTTGTGAATTTAGATTAAAACTCGCAACTTGTATATCATGCACATAAATAAGATAGGCATATCTGTTGTTTAAATATTATGTACAATAGTTTTATGTACAATAGTTTAAATATTAAAGTGGTTATTTAATAGTTATCTCTTTTATTTGTTTTATTTGTTTCTTCTAGGACTTTTAGATTGGCCAATGGAGCCATTAAACCTGTTAGAATGAGTTATACCAAATGGCTTGGGTTATTTAGACAACCCCGGACCAGACTCGTTCTTCCAATTGACGGACGGTCATTTTCGTTCGTCAACATGTCCTAAGCTACAAGAAGTTGTGGGGTAAAAGACAACAATTTTAATAAAAAGAAGAAGTATGGTGTACGGTTTTGTCATACAATGTATGGTCACATATTCTGAGATCTGCATGAACTGCAATTGATTGTGGTCTAAGAGGGGTCATATGTGCAGACAAAAAAAAAAAAAAAATTAGACAAATGTAGCAGAATCTGCATGGTCTACTAAGGATATAGTAGCGACTAAGATAGGAAGAACCATCATAGTAGTTGGGTGGTCGTGAGTTAAAGTGGTGATGAAAAGTAAGTAGGACAAGAGTCAGTCGTGGCAGAGGAGGAGCACTACAAGTGACAGCTCCTAGGTTCGAGGATGCATGTGAGATCTTTTTCGTCGGTTTGGTGTAAAAGGATCCAGTGAATCAGGCGTAGAAACTTTGCAGCAGCCAGAAAGAAAATTGTGCGGAGCATCGTCCGTATGTTGGTGGATCGGGATAATATATTGTTACATCCACCGAAAGAAGGTAGATCCACGTGAAGGAAAGTGGAAGAGGTTGCATCCAACGAAGAATATGAATGAGGGAGTCGTGCATAGGGAGACAACCGCCAACCACCAGAAAAGGAGCAGACGACTTTTGGATGGTGTGAACACTGGCTAATGGAAAGAGACAGTCGTCGAGTGGAAGATATATTGGTTGCTAGGTGAAATTTCCTATAGATAAAGACAACATCTAGGACGTGTGGTGAAGGAGGTCGTATGAACTGTTGTGAGTTGTATAGCAGTCACTGACTGAGTGGAGGGTCGAGCCAGTTTAGATATCCACTAGAGGAGAAGGTTGGTAGGCTAAGGAGAGTATATGGGAAACCGTGGCTGTTGCAGCCATCAGATAGGAGTCGTCGACAGCCAATAGATAATTATCAACAACCACCAACAACTGCCAAGAGGGAGGAAAAACCACAGAGATCTGAGAGGAAGTCGTAGGAATACCCAACTAGGGTCAGGAAGCCACCAATTAACCCCGGGAAGCGGGAAGAGTGCCCAAAAATTTTCAGGTAGCAGTCAGGCAGTGGGTAGTGGGACTGGGAAAAAAGTTCAGGCATTAAATTTTTGAGTTTGGGGATGGGTTGTGGAGAATGACTCATCTCACCATATGACAGGAATGAGTTCGTTGTTCCTTAGTGTTTCAGAGACAGAGTTAGACTATCAAGTGGATTGTGGGACTAGTACCATGCATGCAGTGAAGGGGGTTGGATGTGTGAAATTCCAACTATAGTCAAGAAAATATTTGGAGGTGGAAGAGGTGTTGTTTGTTCCAGATTTGAAGGTAATCTTTCTCTCAATATAAACTTTGGAGGATGAGGGATACAGATTTATATTCGAGCATGGACATCTGGTCATATATCTAGAGGGAGCTACCCTAGATTCAACAACAATGCTTGGTGTCAAACAAGGGATATTATATAGGTTGTTGGGACAACCTATGTGTGAGTCCAAGGGGATCTTGGATCCAGGATCAATTTCAGTGACAAGTGGTTGTGAGGCTACTTCTAGTACTATCAAGAGTCTCAGTTAGTATGAGAAGACATTGTTGGATGCTCAAGAGTGTGAGGAGACTCCTAAGGGCATGGCGAGGAGGAATAGGTCTTCAACTTAAGATCTAGTACAAGTGGTAGGGAAGATTTCTGGTTCACAAGGAGTAGCTACAACAACAGATGGAGTGATGGGGTTGGAGACAAATCCAAGTGGAGGTTCCAGAAGTACCTTCCTTGCTAAGAAGGAGTGTTAGTTTTTGGGGTAGCTTGGATAGGTACTTCCACATTGGCGGTGCCTAGAATGCGGAGGTGTTTGAGAGACACTCTTTAGATATTTAACTTTATAATTTCATTTATAAAGTTAATGTGGATTTTATTTAATGACTAAAATGACTTTTTTATAAATTTGAGTGACTTAAGTGATTTAATTCATCTCAACAAGAGATTAAGTCACAATCGTCGATCTTGAGAAGGCAAGTTCCAATATTTACCATTGAGATCTTAGGGTTAGGGATTTGTTCATTAAGATAATACAACAACAGAACTAAGGAGAGTGAGAGGACACACTGAGAGAGAGTGAGGAGTTCTCTCTGAGTGGGTGAAGAGAGTCCATCCAAGTGTGAGTGTGATCCAGATTATTTTCGGCACGAAATGAGAGAGGAGATATAATAAATAAATGTACAAAGATATCTCAAATATCCAACATTATAACATAAATGTATCATAGATACAACCATAAATACAAAGATACATTAATACACAATTTTCTATTAATGAGCGAAAATGTACAAAGACTGTAACAATACAGAGTGAAAGACTCGCTAGAATGATGGCAACTTATCTCTGAGAAGAGATGTGATCGATACTCACATTCACCAGAAGATTATTTTACAATGAGGCTCCAAAGGCCTTTTTATCATAAAGAAAATCCAAAACCCTAAACCCGGAAGATCAAAAGGCAACATTTTTGTGGACCCCGTTTTGGGTAGTTTGGTGTATCAACCTCCCTGGGGCATAACTTTGGCATACAATCTTTGTTTAGGGCGCACGATATCTCGTTGGAAAGGTATCGTCGAGGAGATTCATTTTGGGGGATAAATCAAATCCTTTGGCTATTATTGAGAACATCGATCCCAAAAAACCTTCATTTAGGCCCTCAAAATGGCCCTGGAAGTTAAAAACTGCTAAAAATAGTAAATTGCTAAAATTGCCAGAAAATTGTTTTGAGCCAGCTAGAAAAGGTGGGTGGCCACCGATATCCACCTAGATAAATCCTCCCTCCTTAAAAATAAATGGTTTTCATTGCGTTGAGTGCCCGGGGGAGAGGGAAAAGCGTTTGTTGAATCTACATCTTGATGAGTTGCTTGCCTTGTTGGATACATTGCACTGCTTAGCATGTTGAAGGTTATCACGAACCTATGGCTGGAATGGTTGGACCTTTTTAACCATTCTGGATACATGAGATGCATGTGTGCAGAAGGAATCTTTACACTTTGTTGCAATCTTGTCAACCTGCTTTTGTTGGATAGAAGGTGCTTGGACTGAGGCTGCAGTGGTGTGCTTATGTTCACACTTTGAACAGACTATGAAGAAGATGAATTTTGTAGTATGAGATACTACCTTACAACACTTTTTAGGTGGGACAATAGTAAGAATTACCTCTGGTATTCTGTAGAGATGACCCCCCAAAGTAACAATGACACTACGGGGTCGAGACTCATAAACAACATGGTGCTTCCACATATATGGTTGGCCCAAGAGAACATCACATACATCCAGTAGGGAAACATCACATAATACCTCATCCTTGAAGGGATGGATGTCGTATGAAAATTGACACTATTGACTGACACAAAGATCTCGTCCCTGGCAAAGCCACCCGATGTTGTATGGTTGCGGGTGTGGTGTTTTAGACAATCCCAACTGTTTGACTACCTCTGCTGAGATGAGGTTCTTCTAGCTTCTACTATCAACAATAAAATGCAGTGTGGTCCCTTTCACCCACATATGTGAATGAAAAAGTCACTCCCCCTCTTCAGGATCTGTTGGTTCTTCTGGTTGAATTGTTGCGGTCATGACAATAGAAGTGGAGTCTGCGTCGATGATCTGTCTTTTACCATTATTTTCAGAATCAGATTCTGAATCAGGGTTCGACTCCTTGTCTTTGATCTCGGCCACTAATGATTGTTTTGAGTGACATTCATCGGTGTTGTGCCAAGGGATTTTGTGGAAATCACACCATTTTTCAGTGTCCTTCTTCGTCTTCCCGTGGCCCTTCTTTTCCTGTGGCTTAGACTAGTTTTCAGGAAGTTGTTTGTTAGGGGCATATTTATCATACTTTGGTTGTTGCAGATTTGCAGACCCGAACTCCCATTTGTTATGGTGCTTAATTTTCTTCTTGATTTTAACAACATATCGATAAGCAGCATCGAGTGATGAGATGTACAGAAAATCCATTTCAGTTTGGATGTATCTGTGTAGATCCCCACGATGTTTTAGAACCAAATGTCATTCGAAGTCTTTGATACCTAGCTTGGTGTGAAAGGTATGGAAGGTATTGGTGAACTCTGGAATTGCTTGGCCCCTCTCTTACCATAGTGTGCTCCATCTCATGTACTAGTCCCCATAGTTTCCAATGGGATAATATTGTTCCTTTACCGCATCCACAAAAAAATCACAAGTGGGCTCAGCCCCATATATTCCAGACTCCTCTGTGGAAATTTTCTCCCAGTAAGTTTCCCACCAATGTTTGACATGGGGGAGATCCTTAAGGAGTGTGAAGGTGATCTTTTCCCTGTCAGAGAAATTATGAACAAAGAAATAACCTTCTAGCATATTCAACCATTTTTCTAAGGCATATGCATCTATCTGTCCTTCAAATATGTGAATATAAAAATTAACTTGTACCTTGAAAGGAGAGGTGCCTCCAAAGTGGCCACTTGATGAAGATGCGCCTATTGTTATTGGCAGGTGTTGAAGGATGTGGGAATAATTCTCCATCATTTCGTCCCTCTGTCGCATGAGAGCTTGCTCAAGCAACAGATTAATAGAATTGTATGCTCTGTCGTTTTTATTTTCTTCTTCCATGGAGGGTTTCTTGGGTGTGCGAGAGCAATTGTCTTCAAGAGAGAAAATATCGAGACCCAACTTGCTATACTCAGACCTCGTCGGGGACATGCACTAAAAAATGATCAAGAGCAACCTACTCTAATACCACTAATCCAGATTATTTTCGGCACGAAATGAGAGCGGAGATATAATAAAGAAATGTATAGAGATATCTCAGATATCCAATATTATAACATAAATGTATCAGAGATGTAACCATAAACACAAAGATACAGTAATACACAATTTTCTATTAATGAGCGAAAATGTACAAAGATTGTAACAATACAGAGTGAAAGACTTGCTAGAATGGTGGCAACTTATCTCTGAGAAGAGATGTGACGGCTACTCGCATTCACAAGAATATGATTTTACAATGAGGCTCCAAATTCCTTTTTATCATAAATAAAATCCAAAACCCTAACCCCGGAAGATGAAAATCCAACAGTTTTGTGGACCTCGTTTTGGGTAGTTTGGTGTATCAACTTCCTCGAAGCGTAACTTTGGCATACAATCTTTGTTTGGGGCGCACGATAGCTTGTTGGAAAGGTATCGTTGAGGAGATTCATTTTGGGGGCTCAATCAAATCCTTTGGCTATAATTGAGAACCTTGATCCCAAAAAGCCTTCATTTAGGCCCTCAAAATAGCTCTGGAAGTTAAAAATTGCTAAAAATAGTAAATTACCAAAATTGCTAGAAAATTGTTTTGAGCCGGATGGAAAAGGTGGGTGGCCACCGATATACACCTGGATCAGAGTGGGCAGGGCTGTGGAAAGGGGAAATGAGAGAGATAACATCTAGGTGGGATAGGCTATCACTGCATTGTAATCTTATGAGGGCCATTATCCCAGTAAGGGAACCCAAGATTAATAAAAGAAGAACTGGTTTTCTCGCAAGGTTTTTTCCATGGGTGTTTACCCAAATATCTTGTGCAATGTGTGTCATGGTTTCTAGTTTTCTTTGCTTCAACTGATTTAATTACTTTTTCGATAACCTAGCTATGATATTAATCAGTAAAAATAGTTTTTGCTTGGAATTAATACCTTGGTGCTAGGTTAAGGAAATTCAACAATTGTCTGGATTGTAGTTGTCCCAATGTTTTCTTTGACTATTTATTTTTCTAAGTGGCATTGCCACACTAGTATTTTCCTAATGGTTGTCATTTTGTTTCACCTTGTGTTTCTTTTACTCAACATTTATCACAAACTTATGTGCATCCCCAACTATGTAAATAATCAATAATTCCAACTTTTTTTATTATGTATTGGTGTAATATACTATTGCACTTGTGAATTGTTATACCCTCCATGCTCTTTAAATAGAGATCATGGATCGATTGAGTGTTATACCATGGATCAATATAGTCATTAGTATTGAGTAGAAAATGAATTGTAAAATCACTTTATGTCTAGAACATAATTGTGACCGTCAGATTCGTCAATTACAATGCATACTAAAGAAACACGGTTAAGAAACACATTTTATCTAAAGACACATTAAACCAAGTTGATCTTAAAAAATTCCTAAGTATCAAAATATCCTAACAACCCCCCTTAAGAACAACTTGGGATATGATTGAAGGGTTTATAAAGGTGACACAATATGATAACAAATGAGGCATTGGAGTCTATCCCCCTTTAATGACAACTTCCTAAACTCCCAACATAGATTGAAGTTTTGAAATCTCACTTTCTTAAGAGACTTTATCAAAATGTATACAACTTGATGAACTATCGGACAATATAGCACTTCTAGAACATGATCCTTAAGAATATTTTTGATGAAGTGCATGTGTAGCTCAATGTGTTTTTTGCACTGATGTTGAACTAGATTTTTGGTGAGTTGAATGGTACTTTGATTGTCACACTAGAGTGTGGTCGAATGTTGTTGTTGGAATCCGAACTTTGAAAGAATCTATCAAAGCCACAAGGATTATTGACTTGCACTAACTACTACTTTTTTTGGGCTTCTGTTGAAGAAAGAGAAAGGGCATGTTGCTTCATACAAGCCCAAGTGATAGGTCCAGAACCAAGACTAAAAAAACAACTTGCAATAGAATTTTGATCATTAGGGTCACCAACCCAATTGGAATCAATGAAACCAACAAACAAAGGAGTACCCCCTAAACTATAATTTTTTCCAAATTGAACAATACCCTAGATATATCATAGCATCTTCTTTGTTGCTTTCCAATGTCTCTCATAGGGTGTTTGTATATACCAAGAAACAATACCAACATCAAAGGAAATATTAGGATGGGTATGAGACAAATACAGGTGTCTGCCAACAAACTGATGGTACAAAGTGGCATCTACTTCATGTGTAGTACAAGTGTTAGAAAGTTTGAGTCCGGACTAGAAGGGAGATAGGGATATTTTACAATATTCCATGTGAAATTGTATGAAGAATGTCACATGCATACTTAGAACGGGAAAGGGAAATTATTTCCTTGGTTTGCAAGACTTGGAGACCAAGAAAATAATGTAAATGTCATAAGTATGTGATTCAAATTTCTTCTTAAGGATGGATTCCACATGGATTAAAAGTTTGGGGTCACTGTCAGATAGTATAAGGTCATCAACATAAATAAGAAGTATTATGAGATGGTTAACTATTTTCTTGGTATAGATATTCGTTACCTACTTTCTTGGTACAAGATCCCAAGTATTGTTTCTCCATTAAGGAGCAATACTATTTTTTCATTGGTGCAACCATAAGTTTCTACAAATGTTTTTGAATCAAGAGTCTCTAAAACTTGATCCAAAAGAGATGAGGCTTGTTGGAAGTATGAACATTTATAACATTGAACTAAAGGATCATTGATAAGTCCACCAACCGCTTATCATGTTGTACAAACCTATCTAGATAGTTGTGGTGCTAGTGTAGGCTCATGTTCAATGAACCCTCCAGAAGCAAGGTGAGTAGGTGGAGGTGTATTTTCATCCTCACTATCATCATCTGAAGAAGAAACCAAAATATGAGCACTAGCATAAAATTTAGTAATAGATGATGGTACAATTGTCAAAGATGGCTCATAATCTAAAGATGGCACAAACTTTGAATTAGGATTGTAGGCCGAAAGAACTTCATCCAACTTAACATATCTCCTAATAATAATGTCATTGGAATGAGTTTGAAGAAGTCTATAACCTTTTACATCTTTAGAATATCCAACAAAAATGAATAGGTTGTAATGTTTTCCTTTTCTCATCAAGTTTGCCAGCCCATGATTCACTACCAAATACACAAAGGTAGCTTAGGTTTGGTTTAATTTCCCTCCATGCTTCTTCTGGTGTTGTATATTTTAAAGCCTTTGTGAGAGTGAAATTAACTATGTAATTGGCATAATTAATGACTTCCACCCAAAAATGAGGAATTAATCCCTTAGATTGGATTATACAATTTTCCATTTATTTTAATGTGTGATTCTCTCTCAGAAACACCATTTTGATGTGGTGTATAATGAACAATATGTTGCATCTGATTTCCCTTTGTAGTGTAGTAAGTTGTAATTTTTTTGTTAACATATTTGTTTCCATTATATATTCTTAAATTCTAAAGCTAATGTCTAGATTGTTTTTATCCAAGGGATTTGTATGCCAAAAACATGTAAAAAACTTCACTCTTAAGTTTTAAGAAATAAACCCAAGTGTGTCTAGAAAAGTCATCAATGAAAGTTAATAAGTACTTGAACCTAGAGAAAGAAGCGGAAGGAAGTGAATAAAATAAAATGTTATGAATATGTTGCAAGGGGAGTGAGGTTTTCCAAGAGGCATGTTTGTCAAATTATTCTAATGGTTTTTTCTAATAATACAGTAGAAACAAACATTATCTCTATAGGAAATGAGAGGAAGTCCGATTACCATATTTCAATTACCTAGTTGTTATAATGAGAAATAGTTTAGATGACCAAACTTCCCATGCCAAAGTTTGTTGAAGTCATAATTATATTTTTTTACCTTCACCTAAATGAGTGATTTGTTACATTCATAGAAGGTTGCAAGAAATACTTGGAACACATAATACATCATTAAAATGGCCATCATCTATCTAAATTGTTCTAGTCCCTACAACACTAAAATATTTATCATCATCAACAAATATTTTTTTTGCGTCACATTCATTATGAGTAGAAAGGATGAATTTATCCTTAGCCATATGATAGTATGCTCTGGAATAAATAAGTGACTCACTTGAATAAGATGTAGATGTTGCATTGACGGAAAAGATAGAAGCAGAAAGTGTGTGTCCATGATTAGAAGAAGAAGAATCAAGATTTATGGTGTGCTTCTTCAATGTTTCTTCTAAGGCTTCCATCTTATTGAAACATACAAACTCCAGATGACCATCTCACCCACATAAATTACAACATCTCTTAGTCTTATTTCCTTTTGATTTAGTTCATTTATCACCATTCGGAGTAGGAGCTAGCTGAGAGGATTTCATACCCTTTTTTTGTTTATTGTTGTGAAGATGTTGCTTCTTTGGATGCTTGGAATTATCCTTCTATTGTGACACTAAGGCTTTGTTATATATACCTACAATGTTGATAACTCCAAGCTACAAGATATTATATTTTTCTCTAATCAAAGAATCATAAAAATATTTAAGAGAGGGAATTTGTAAGTATCCCCTTGATTAATAAGATCTTCTCTAATGGAGTGAAATGTAGATACAAAAATATAATAGATAGTTATTAGCTTAGCCATAATAGAATATATAAGTTGGTCATATGTCTTGATTATCTTACATTCTACAAGTAAAATTCTAAGTGTTTTAAACTTATATAGAAAATATTCAATTCAAGAGAAATCAATGGGATTTAAGGAAATCAATAGGTTTTCAAGCCAGTGGGCACGAATCTCATAATGTTTACCAAACACAGTATCCAATTTTTTCCATGTGGCATTTGGGGTCTCAATTCCTTGAATGTGAAACTAAATATCATTGGAGATGAACATTCCTATTAATCCATGTTCTTCGTCTTTCTTACTATCCCATTTGGCTTTCTTTAATGCATTAAGGGGGGGAATTTATCTTCCCAAGGTAACCCATTAAAGTCCCCTACTTAGTATTGAATCCTCCATACAAGATTTCCATTAGAAGTATTTTAAATTGGTGAACAAAATATGATTTGGACTTACCATATTATAATATGTAGATAAAATGACTTAAAAGCATAAACGTATTATCTAGATGGAAAGCTCTCAAAAAAATAGCCAATTTAAAAAAAGGACACCAAAAATGGACTCTGAATGTTAAATATATTTCCATTTAAAGAAAGGAATAAAAGGTAACTAAGGTAGGTGGAGGTTGATCAACATGGTGATGGGTGCACAATGAGGTTGTTGATTTGTAAAGAGAAAACAAAAATTCCTCGTTGTCTAACTTTATCTATAAGATCACTTTTACAAATAAGTTACTTTTATTATATAAATGACCCACTTTTATAAATGTTAGAAATGACCTAGGAAGCCTTTTTTTTCACTTTTTTTCCTCGAAATGCATTCTTACCCCCCAAAACCCTTTTTTTTGCTTGCAAAAACTTAAACAGGGTTGTACACAAAAACAAACAATTAAATTTTGTTTTGAAAACTTTATAAGATCGAGCTTAGATCTTGGTTAGTCTACCTAAAAAATACAACTTTCTCTCTATTTCTAATTCACCAAGATCACAAAAATTCTATGGCAAAGAGGATACACAGAAAATAAAATACTTTCTTCTCTATTTCTATTTTTTCAAAATCACACAAGATATAAGACAGAGAGCATATACAGATAAAAAATGGAGCAAACCAGAAATAAAAATAAAAAAGAGAAATGAAGTATTAAGAAAATATGAAAAAGATTTTAAAAATCTAAATGAAACTATATACCTATAGATCTGATATAAATGGTCATGTCTTGGGCAAATGGAAAACTTTTCAAGTGAAAAAAAAGGTTTCCAATTGAAATCAGTGCTTGATATGCACTGGAATGGTTTTCTCAGCCCAAAATGCTCGAAAAATAGTAGAATCCAAAATTCCTTTTATGCATGTAGTGACACAGGTTCATGATATCGATCAATAATGGGAGCGGGTCCTCATAGGAGCTATAATACCATGTTCAATAAAAAAGGGTATATCTACATAGGTCAAACACATTAAGTGAAATATTCGCACAAACATATCAAAGATCAGTACACTAGTGTATTATGTGGATAGAACTATTAAAGAGGGAAATAGTCCACAAGACCAGCCAACACAACCATTCAAAGCAATATATTAATGCAAAAGGAAACTAATTTACATATGATTTCCTCATAATTGATCATCAACAAATGACCTTCGATGCTCTTTACATAAAGAGCATGGAATAATCAAGTGTAAAGCCACTGATCAATATAGTCGTTAGTATTGAGAAGAATATAAACCTTTAGAACACTTTATGTCTAGAACATAATTGTGACCATTGGATTAGATAATTACAATGTACAATAAGAAAACAAACTTTACCTAAAGATACATTAGACCAACTTGATCTTAACTAACTCCTAGGTGTCTAAATATCTAAATAGTTCCTTGGTTTTTAAATTGTCTCTAGTGTATTGCACCACTCATCAAATTCATAAGCTTCAATTTTCTCTTTGAACAATAGAATTTTATGATGGATCTTCATTGTGAAGGGGATTCGAATAACAACTCACATTTGTGCCTATTTTTTTCAAAAATAAAGAAGGGTTACTTGAGCCGCCAATAAAATTTGAAAGGAATTTGAAAGGGTAGCCTCTAAGTCTACACAATCATCAATGATGAGATATAAAAGAGGGATAGTGTTTTGTCTGTTTCGTCACTTGGGTGAGAAAAACAAGGGCACTTACAAGTCTAGTTGGGCCCGCTAGACAAGACAAATGTTAGTGCATGAGTTAGATAATCCAAGGACATGAAATAAACAAGTAAATAAACTAAAAGAAACTAAGGAAATAAAACTAGAATGCATAAGAAACTTTGAACCAAAATCAATCAACCAAATGACCAAGATTATGCCACCAATGGATAACTATATTAGTTGGCAAAACATCGTAGAGAAAGGAGGACTTATGGATCCCCTCTTCCTCCTTGGGAGGGCTCTTGAGTTCCCTAATGGAGAGCTCTTCTTACAATGGTAAACAGAAAATCAAATGGTGAAGAAATCCAAGCCTATTCCCTGAAGAGGTGAGTGGAATGCCCTATTGGAATGTTGCTAGAATGCTCCAAAGATAAAGAGGATTCTCAAGGGAGGATTGAGGCAGCATAACAATACTATAGAAATATTAAATTCTTAGTGCACCCATGGCCTCCATTTATACCATGTCTTCAAGGCATTATTCAACTGGTTCTTGGTGTGAACAAGAGGCCCTTTAGGGCACCCTTTGGTCCTTGACCAGCCCCCCATTCGGATTCAACTCAGATTTGAGGGTCAAATCAAGTTGAGAGTTGGTTCATAAGTGGTTAAGGGCTCGACAAGAAACATAAATGAACCATTCACAGGAGTGTGTGTCTATTCTCATACACAGTCGTGCATATGGCACATTGTGCGATCTACAGGATTCTTTGGCTCACACACTATGCACATGCTTCCTTTAGTGAGTTAGCGCATGTCAATTTTTGTCCAGTTGTATAGTTTTTTGCCTCTTGGAAATGCATTTTTGGTGCTGCAGGTGAACTAATAGGTGTTTAGAACTGCTATATTTCTGTAACCATTTCCATGCAATGTTGCGGATGAAATTTCAGTGATAACATATGCCCCCTGATGTGTGAGGTTAGGAGCATATGTATAGCCGAAATACATCAATGTTTATTCTACTGAGAGTACCATTGTAATGAAGAGTGCTGATAAGAAATGCAAGAGGGATCCTATCAATGGGAGAGGGGAAACAGTGGGACCCAAATTTGTCTCTAGGGAGAGAAAATATTTTTTTTATACAAATGAGGCGGGCATGCCCCATGCTCATGTCATGTAACTCAAAAATGTAAGATAGTAACTGAATTTGTATGCTGATGTAGATAAATGCAACGCCCTTTGAGGCGGTTTGATAATGACAGATGATAATTCTGATGGTGAACATACTCTGAAAAGAGGCAAGGACGCCTATAAGAAGTGTCAATGAATCCTAGGCATTGATGGCCTAATGAATTCAGAGGTATTCGGCTGGTATAAAACAACTACAATAGTCGCATAGTAAGACCCACCGTAACATGAGATTTTTTTGAAATTGAATGTTATGGGGGTCAACGACATCAGAGAGCAATGATTGTTCTCTTTGTGTCATCTTAGACTCCTCATTGTAAAGGTAATGATAGTCACAATACTACCGCCCTTCTAGAAACTGTGTTTATGTCGACAAAAAGGGAGACACGACTCCAAGAAGAAAAGGGCTTCATGAAATCCACGACAATAAGATCAGGAACTGATAGAGAACATGGGTGAAGTCAAGGTGTGGTGAGACTCAAGACTGCCCTTGGTTTGGGGTATGTTTGAAGGATGATTGGCAGCAACCGTAAAACTGAATCTAGTGTCAGGGGGATGACTAGACATGGGGTTAAATTGTGCCAAAGGCGTGACAAAGTGGACAAACTCAAATATCAGGGGTACATGGACTATGGGATACTCGGGGTTTATGGACGATGTTGGATAGTGGATGCCCCAACCAAGGGAAACATGGGTTGTGTTGCCAGAAAAAAAGGGTCGTCAAGGGTGACGACAAAAAGCTATGTAAATGCTGGAAACAAAGGCTTTTTACAATTACCAAATAAATAAAGAATAATTTGGGATGAGTGTACAGATACAGAAACTAGTACCCCAATGTAAGGTGGCTTGGCCAATGAGGGTGCAAGTTGTGTGGAGAACTGGTGGAGGGTGGGGGCCCCATGGGTGGGTTTTTGTATGAGGTAGATCAATGGAGGGAAATATGCAGATGGGAAAACTGATTATGGATGAAATGGAGGGTTAATGATACTGTGGATGTGTAGTCAAAAATAGAACAGAGATGAGATAACCTGGGAGTCCATTGGGAAATCTAGCAAAATGATGAGAAGGAGTATGTGGATTATTCTTGGAAATGCGTAAGACTATCGGGACTCCAATCCCTAGGGCGTGAAAGCAGCATGAGTGTCAAAGTGCTAAGGGGAACTATGAATGGGACAACTCATGTGGGGGAGAGTGCTACAAGGTGACAGTACCGAAATGTGACGGAGGTGACAGTATTGTAGAGCCGAGTGTAGGGACCCTAAAGGAGAATGTCGGAGGGTGTGACTGGGAGATGCAATTGATATTCAGAGGAAATTATTACATGCCATTGTCAATCATATACCTGAAGGGGCTGCACTGGTTTGTGATGACCAAGTATTTTCACACATTAAAACCGAATACCCGACGTGAAAAATATTTGAAGATAAAGAACATATAACAATTATTTGATAATTTTGAACATGAGCATGCGTACCTGGATGTGATGTGAAAAAAAATCTCCCCCGGGGCCGAGTGCAGATGGTGACCCAGGGAATGTGACTGTGTAGGCAATGGAACCCTAATCATGTGGTTGAAGACGGATCGGGAAACAGAGACTTTGAGCTCCTGTAACTGAGTGTGGAAGTTTTGGCAAAAGGGACTATATATGGTTGTGGGGCCCACAATGCCACCTCATTTGTAACCGCTGCTATAGTGAGTTTACGAGAGTATTTGGAGGATTTTTGAAGATTACAGGAGTTTGAGCTGACCCATCTAGGATTTGCGAGAGTCAGGTTAGTGGTCCCATCCTCCTGCACAGTAGATAGTTTCGATTTTTTGGGTAGGGGTCGTACGGACGACCGTACTAGGGTATTTTTAGGGATGGGCCTACTAATGCGTGGGGGAATGAAAGATATATGTGCAGAGATGCATGGGTATAATTCCATCTCCCGCGCATAATGTGCGGATGTGCTGGACACAGCCGCACATGGTGCGCGTAGGTGGGAAAAACAGGTGCGCACAGGATGTGCACCTATTGGAAATACAGTTGTGCGCTATGCACAGCTGTTTCTGAGACAGTTGTGCATCAGTGCGCAGCTGTGTAGAGAAAAGGTGTGCATAGGTGTGCACCTGTGGGGGTGAAAACTGTGCATTGATGCACACCTGTGGGGGTGACAACTGCGCATTGATGCACATTTCTGTCTCCGACAGCTACGTAGTTGTGTCTTCGACTGTTGCGCATTGATGCGCAGTTGTGTCTCCGACAATTGTGCATTAATGCACAGTTGTACAAAGAACAGGCGCGCATATGTGTGCACCTGTGGGGGTGAAAGTCGTGCACTGGAGGCGAAGCTAAGGGGTTTTGAAAGTTTGAATTTTTTGAATATTTTTTATAAATGATGAGTGTTGACCAAGGGTTTCTGTGTGAATGTAGGTGATCAATTTATCATGCCAGCCCATTGGAGGGAGAGAGACTGGGAGTTCCTCTGGGAGGTGGTGAGAGAGGAGTCGGGCATTCAAAGACTCTTGACAGCCTATGGACTCCTCAAGTTCTTCAACTGCTCATTGATACGGTCGCAGGATTACCTACTTCAGTATCTGATATCTACGTGGAGCACTGATCTATAGTGATTCATTATGCGACAGCAGCTAACATTCTCAGTTGTTGAGGATGTGTATTTTTTGTCAGGGCTCCCCTTTCGGGGAATGGCCCTACCTACTAACCCCCAATTGTCGGGGGATGTGCATTTGATAGACTTGGCACAAGATTATTGTAAGGGGTTGAACTCGATGCCAGGTTCGGTTGTCCTCATTGAGGCGATGGATGCGCTCTTGAATCAGTGCATCGCGGTTATGATTGTGAGGATCTATGGATCCTTTTCTACTCAGCGGATCTGTGGTGGTCAGCTGAGCATTATGCAAAGGGTCCTAGATGAGTATTTTTTTCCTGGGGATTGATGTTGCATGCCAAGATGATAGGAAATATTCACCAGTTTCTGACCACCGAATCTGGTGATTTTGTGTTTGGATCTATCCTGATGGCATGGTTTCTGGAGAGGGTGCCCATGTTGTGCCCTAGGGTTTTGTTGTCGTCTGCAAGGCCACAGGAGCCGTGACTAATGAGGTGGGTGCATATTTTGGCCCAACATGGAGGGGGAGAGGGTGGACACTACTTTATGGCCATGTTAGCACGTGTGTGGTGCAACATGCCACAGATCATACTCAGATTCCCATATGGTGGGATGGACTTTCGGCATGATCCGAACATGGAGTTTCCTCCTGAAGGGGTTTCGGACGAGAGAGGTATGTTTGTTCATTTATGTGTTTTTTATTTTGATATTGTAGCATATGTTTATATATATATGGATGTTGACTCTATCATTGTTTTTGTGTTTGCATATGTGGGGCCGCGAGGCCGAGAGGTGGAGATAGTTGGAGAGTCGACTCGCCAGGGGCCAGTGAGACCGCCACGGGTGGGAGAGTGACGTCAAAGAGATGAGGTTGGTGTGAGGCCAGTGTATGAGGTGAGGGCCGGCCGGAGACACAAGTTTGATGATCTAGGTGCAGGGCCATCATATGCACCGCAGGGAGAGGTCGGTGGGGGGATAGATTATCTCTTATGCTAATTGGAGGTGGTGTTGCAGGGTGTGTCGGAGGGCATGTGGTCTCATATTCAGGACGAGAGAGTCCTGGAGCAATGTGTGGGTGGTTCTGTAGAGTGGTGGACCCTAATCCGCAGAGCAACTGTAGTGGGGGAAACAATGATTGGTCGACTGCCCCCCGGACCTGGAGGACCCCCAGTTGGTAGGGCACCTCCTGCTAACAGAGGACCTGGTGGGGGAGCTTTGGGGGCACCGTGAGTATTGGTTATGTCTTTTTGTATTTATATAGGCCTATGAGCCCATTTTTTTACAGGTCAGTTTGACACCCATTTTGTATAGGGTAGGGCATACCCATTTTGTACCTATAGGCGTGAGGGGACTCACTTGCCTACGGGCGATGTATATGTTGTACTCTTTTGTAAACATTTATGACACTTTGATCGATATATATATACACATCCTTGGGATCTCTTTGATGTTTACATGTGTTGATATTTTGCGATGTTTTATTATGTCTAATCTATATGTTGAGATCGATGTTTGATGTTTATGTATATGTAATGATGTCTTGATGTGACAAATTCCAATCTAACACTAGGTTAGCCATGTTCTCTTCTATTCGATTAAATTGTCTTGGAATATGTGTAAATGTAATTGAATCAAAGTTTCGAGATAAGAGTCTAACTTGCAGGTATTTGCAAAAGATGCAAGGATCGTGAACACGGTATACATTGTTGAGCTGCAGGAAGACAAGTTAGGAATCTAATAAGATGCTAAGGTGACGAATGTGGTGGTGACTGGCCTCAGAGAGGAGGCTAATAATGGCAGCATATTCTTCTTGGTTTTTGGTGGTTGAGCCCAGACATATGTCGCTGGAGTGGAGCAGTTCATGTGAGGGAGTGTAGAGGGCCCAAGTAGCCAAAGCGAGATTCTGTTTCCAGCGGCTAGCTCCGTCAATGTAACCAATGTGGTAGGACGATGGAGGAGGAATCTCTCAATAACACAAATGGTATATCATACATGAGGTGTGGAGGGAAAAAAAGAAGACTAAAAACTCTACAAATGTGTACAAAGAAAAATCTTAGTGTAGAATGACTACGCTCAGGCGTAAAACTTCTTTAAGTACAACACGTTGACGGTTTCTTTGAGAGGATATCCTTCTGAAGAGGCCAGGATGTATGCGCCTTTAGTGAGGTAGTGTTGGACAATGTAGGGTCCATGCCATAATGACTCGAATTTCCCATGCCCGAGAGTATCGTGAGCGATATCGTAGGCTAGGATGAGATCTCCTTCATTAAATGAGCGAAGGTTGACATGGCGGTCAAAGGTGGCCTTGGACCATTTTTTAGCTGCCTCATTGTTCTATAATGAAGATCGACGATCTTCATCCAATGACTCTAATGTCAACAAGTGCTGCCCCATTGGAGTAGTGTTAGGTAATAGCTCAATGGCGGTGCACAACATGGGAATTTCGCACTCGATGGGGAGGGTGGCTTCAATCCCATGGACGAGATGATATGGTGTAAAATCGATAGCAGTTTTGACTGCCGTTTGATAAGCCCATAATGTTGAAAACAACATATGATTCCAGTTGGTCTTATGTTTGTTGACAGTGCGTTGCAACATGGTTTTGAGGACTTTGTTAAAAGCCTCGACCTGTTCATTGGACTGAGGGTAGTATGGGGAGGCAGACTCAAGGGAGAAGCCTAACCTTGAGGAGAGTTCGATGAAGATATCATTCTCAAAGTGCTTACCGTGATCGGAGACTAACTATAGTGGAACTCCGAAACGGGTAATGACATGGTTGAAGAAAAAGTGCATTTTTTTGTCAGCAATATTGTTGAAGGTAGGCATGGATTTGGCCCATTTTTTAAAGTAATCAACTACCACAACGATGTACTTGTGTCCATTACTGGATGGAGCGTTGAAAGTCATGAAGTCTATGCCCCATTTGCAGAAGGGGCCGACAGTGATGACTGGATGTATAAGAATGGGTGGCGCTCATGCTTTGTTTGCATAAAGTTGGCATTTGTTGCATTGCTTGATAGTGTGGATGCAGTCATGAAACAATGTGCACCAGAAGTATCCTACTCAAATGATGTTTTGGGCGGTGGACATACATGAGAGGTGGCCACCTCAAGCACCATTATGGCAATCGTTCAAGACTATGTCTACTTTGTCGATGGTCAAACATTGATGGAGTATGGTGTCGACCCCACATCGATACAAAATGTCACCGATGAGGAGGTGTCGAGGGGCCTAACGGTGAATGAGCCGATGATCATATCGAGAGAGATGAGACCCAAACTTTTGTGTCTGAAGGTAGACAAGAAGGTTGCCATACCAGGGGTCATCCAAGGGGATGTAGAAGAGATGTTCATTGGGAAAGTCTGTATTGACGGGTGAACCTTTAGCATCTGAGGGAAACACTATGATGAGTTCAGCGAGAACGATTGTTTTCTTTCTTTTGGGAGTTGAAAAATCTACGTCATATTCCTGAAGGATGACGTTCCATCAGGAAAATTTTCCATTAATCTGTTGTCGACTAAGCAAGTACTGCATGGGGTTGGAATCTTCCACGACTTTGGTAGTGTGAAGCAAGATATAATGACGCAGTTTCTGGACTGTGAGGACAATTGCGAGAGAGAGTTTCTCCTCATGATTGTATTTTAGGGGTGGTCCTAAAATATTTTTACTGATGTAATAAATAACATGCTCATGACCATCATCCACTAGTTGGATGAGAACTCCTGCTACTGAGACGACTGAGGCCGACAAGTAGAGGATGTAATTGTAATCATAGTCGGGAGGACTAATCAAAGGGGCATTGGATAACACCACTTTTAAATCATCAAAAGTGGTTTGGGCATGTTCATCCCATCAAAATGGGATATCATGATGCAATAGGTGAAGGAAACCATGTGCACAAGTGGTGTAATCTAGGACAAAGCGTTGTAAAAAGTTGGCTTTTCCTTGTAAGCTTTGCAGTTGGTGCAAATTCCTAGGTGGTGGAATTTCTGTGATAGCTTGGACCTTGAGGGGGTCCACTGTGATGCCGTGTTGGGAGACTATGAACCCAAGGAGGTGTTCGACAGTGACACAAAATACACACTTGAGGGGGTTCAAGCGGATATTGTACTAGCGACATCGTTGAAAGACAACTCGTAAGTCATCTAAATTTTGAGTTTGTTTCTTGGATCAAGCAGTGAGGTCGTCCAAGTAAGCGAGGATGATGCGAGCAAGATCATGGAAAACATAATTCATGGCCCATTGGAATGTAGCACCTGCGTTTTTTAGTCCAAAAGGCATGACATGATAAGCAAAAGTACCCCATGGGGTGGTAAATGCGATTTTATACTGATCTGCTGGATGGATTTGGATTTGATTGTAGCCGGAGAACCCATCCATGAAGGACAAGGCCTCGTGGTCAACAAAGTCAATGATAATTTGGTCGATGAAAGGGGTTGGGAAGTTGTCTTTGGGACAAGCATGGTTGAGATCATGAAATTCGGTGCAGACGTGAATAGTGCCCTGTTTTTTGTTAACGGGGACAGGGTTGGAGAACCCATGAGTTATACACAATGGGGTATGTGAACCCTGCAGCGCGTAACTTGTCAATTTCAGCTTTGATAGCCGCGTCTTTGGATGGGTGGAGTGGGCGTTTCTTTTGACATACGAGGGCGACGTATGGCCATGTGTTGATGCAATGTTCCACTATAGGAGGATCAAGGTTGGGCATCTCCGTATATGACTAGGAAAAAATATATCGGTATTCTTAAAAGAGAGCTTTGTAAGCTATGAGTTCCTCAAGGGAGCATGCGATGCCAATGGTGATTTCTTCTATGATTCTCATTTTGATGGAAATGTCGATTTTGACAGTGGGGGAAATATTGTCCATGTTGCCTTCTTCAAAAGCATCGGGGGCAGGGATAGGGTTGTTGAACCAGTCTATATGCCCTGATGGAATAAAATCCTTGGTTTTGATTGCACATATGGAAGCTTGGTTAGGGGGGGAAAGGATTCCTATGAGAGAAAAAGCAATCTGTGATGGAGCACATTCCATGGGTAATCATGGGTAGTGAGTTCCTCCAGGATATCTTTGTCGCAGTGGAAAATGTGAGAATATAGGGGATCCGAGGAGGTAACAAGGGTGACTGTCACCATGTGAGTGTCTTCAAGTGGTGAAGACATAGAGGGGGTATCTCAATTATGGTGTGATGGCTCTCTTGACATAAACCAAATGTCCAGACACTGTGGGTTGTAAACTGTGGTAGGGGGTAAGATTTCCTGGGGGAAATGAACCGGAGAATTGGGAGGATTTGGGGGAACATCCTCAGACAGTCTATCCATGAACCATGGAGGGGTGGGAAGTGACTCAGGTTCAGGGGAGGTGATGTGAATAGTATCTGGAGAAGGGATAGGGGGAATCACTTGCATCACAAAAGGTGAGGGGGTCAAAGGATTTTGAATAAGGGTTATTTGATGATGCCTATATTCAATGATCAAAGGACACTGGTACATGAAATGATCAAGTGAGTCACAAAGAGAGCAAGGTCATGTCATCCGTTTGGTGACTGAGGTAGAGACATAATGGATGTCGGTGACGTGGGTACCCTAAGGTGTTGGTGGAGAGGGATCTTGCTGAAAGGTTTGGTATACTGACGTGAGCGTCTGTCGAAACTGAGGTAGAGCTGGGCAATGATGAGTGTAGTGGCCATACTCTGAATATATGGCACATGTGAATTTGATTCGCAGCCCTTTACTTCCTGTAGTATGGGATGATGTGGTAGTACTAGGTGTGCTTGGTGAAGCGACGAGTGATGTGGTTGCTCGAGGGAGTTGGATAAAATTGTGTAACTCAGGAAGAGAAGGAAATATATTAGTTGGGTGTCCCTCCCTTTCACATAGTGAGAAAGGAGGTTGAACTCAGGGGAGGAAGTGGAGCAGTGGGATCTTTCTTATTTCGCCTACCCCCAGCCATAGTAGTGGTGTTGGCGAGTGGGGGTGAGGGTGGTGTGGCTGGAGTTAGTACTGGAATCTGCATCGGGATTCCCTCTAACTGAGGAGGGAGGGATGGTTGAGGAACTATCATGTGAGGGTGTAGATACCATATAGGGATGTCAAGCACCATGTTGGGAAGCGTAAGCATTGTAGCTACCTGAAATTCGTGTACGCCCGGTGGGGGGTAGAAGAAGGGGATTTGAGTGATGGCTTGGGGAATTGTCTCCCAAACCGGGATTTGCCCCTGGGGGAGGGTGAAATCGGGGATAAGTGGTGTAGTAGGGTTCTAAGTTAATCCCTGAGGTAAAATTTCTTCAACTGGTGGGACGTCGAGAGGTGGAGAAGCCTCAGTGGGAGGAATGGTATCTTTGGTTTTAGTTCCATTAGAAGATATGACACACACTTGTGTTGAGGGGTGGTGCTCCATGGTATGCCCCTAGCAAGGATGGGTCCTTGAAAATTCTGGGGACCATATACATGAGTGGATATGCGTCGGAACTAGTGCAGACAAGAGGCAGGATGTTATCAATGTTGGTGGAGTGGTTAGGCTTGTAATGTGAAATTTGATCGATGGTGATGATTTTCCCGTTGTGGGGGAAAATCATCGTTCTAAACACAGAAGAGGATATTGCCTTCATATCTTACATGTAGCTACGTCCAAACAAGATGTTGTAATCGAGCGGAGTGTCGATAACCTCAATGTCAATGAGGGTGGGTTTTCCCCCGAGTTCCACGGGGAAATTTTGAAAGAGCCCTTCAGGGGAGGATGGTTGACGATCATAAGCTCTTAAAGTGATGGCGGATGGTACTAGCTCAGGGGATCCAAGTTTATGCCATACAATTTTCGACATGATGCATGTGGATGCACCTTCATCAATGATACATCGATGAACCGTGATGTTCCAAATTTTGACTGGTATCTAGAAAGCTACCAAAGCGAGGAGACGAGGTTCCCCACTATCTAGATCAAATGTGACGAGTCTAGTATTATTTGGGTCAACTTCCCCCAAGGTGGAAAGCAAGGACTTCCATTGAGTTGGACAGGTTTGGAGGACCTCCAATACAAACATGGTTGCAGGGGATTGCGCCAAGTCATCGACCAGACTGTAATTGTGTGTTGCTCTAGCCGGAGGGTTGTTGACATTCCATCGTAATAGGATGCAAGGGATACAAATGGCGGGTTCAGTGTTAGGGCATGGAATCATCAAGGGTTGTCTGGTTGTAGCTGGAGTTGCTTCTGAAGTGGTGGGAGTAGATTCAGGGGGCACGTTATATTGACGACTGTGTGTTTGCAGAAGAATTTCTTCTTCGCTAGTGAGGAGGATATTATGATCTGCTGGATTTCTATGGCTTTTATATTGTCCCATTTTTGGTGGGGTAGGATATACCTCATGTTGGGTATTCATCACACCTTGGTGTGCAATAGAGTTTTGCAACATGGCTGGGGGTGGTTGTTGCAATTATTGTTGTGGGGCATGCTGAGGGGCAGGCGATGTTGGGGGACGTGGCACATTCATGGAGTCTTTCATCCGTGGTGGTTGTCTTTCATCCGTTTGAAGTAGGAAATTTGGGGACAATGGTGAGTATAATGACCATGCTCTCCACAAAGAGCACAAGGGAAGTTCATCTGGAGGTTTTTGTTATTGTTCCCCCCTTGGCGTTTGTTGTTATTGTCCCCTTGGGGGTTCTGGTTACCTTGATTCTAGTTTCCCCCAGTAGGTTGGTTTTGTTGGGTGTTATTTCCTCCTGGTCCTGGGTTATTATTGTTTCATTTTTTCCCTTTCTTTTTGGCATTATTCAGCTGATGGGTCAGATTTTCCATATTCAACTGTTTGAAAGTATGAAATTGTTGAATGGGAGAGGGCTAAACAAAGTTAACATCGGCGTGTGGTTGTCCCTATGGAGGAGAAATTGGCTCGGGAGGGATAGGAAATGGAAAATATGGATTATGTTGTGGCAATGATCTGTAGGGCACATAGGAAGGTGAAGCGCTTTCGCTAGTTCCCAGGTTATACGCTGAGGCAAAGGAGGAACCTGAACTTGGTTGAGAATTCAGGCACATGATGGGTGCCGGAAAAGGTCTGGTCATGGGTGGAGGGGGAGCAACAGGATATGGCTGTTGGTAAAGCGGAGGAGGGTAATAAGGTGGGTCCATATATCGATGGCTATTGGGGTGTACCGTACATATGTGGTGGTTGGATGTACGGGTTGTGGTGTATTGTGGTACCAATCAGTCCATCCACCGCGTGAGACATCCCAGGTTTGTCCTGGCCGAATGGTACGGGTCTCGGTGCATCAGGTATTACCATGTATAAGAAGGGATGATTTTAAGGATGGAAATTTATTTTAAAATGTAGAAACCTTGGCGAATATTACTAATCCTTCATATGTCAACTATAAATGCTTGGCAATATTTTTGTAAAAATATTCAAATTTATGAGTATTTTATATAGTTTTTATAAAATTTTGGCAATTTTTAAGGTAAAATAATTTTATCCTATAGAATTTGGGTGAATCATTTTTAAAATAGCGAATCTTGTTTTTGGAAAAACCATGGAAAATTAGGCCATGAATGAAATTTATCCCCTAAAATCATCCCTATGTATAAGTAACCCGACTGAGCATAAATGAGGTCATACTGTTGAGCCTTGTTGATGGCTTCCTCTTCAATTTGGGGGAAGGTGGATGCCACATCTTTGGCAAGTATAGAGATGAATGATTTGAGAAACCAATCGAGACGTTGTTCTTTGGTGGTTTCTGCTTTACATAAACTACGTTGCCGACGCCATTCGTGAATGTGGTCAACAATATGTGTAGCTGAGGTTTGTTTGCACTTGGAGAGCAGTTATAGACCAGTGTCATGCCGAACTGGTAGTTGGAAAAAGGTCAAAAATGCTTTGGCCAAGGATTCAAAGGTCACATGGGACCCTGATTTTTCATCCACATACCATTTGGTTGATGGACCAACAAGTGTGCGCTAAAATAACCTTAAGAGGATGGAGTCATCCATGATGTTGTTTGAAGAGAACCATAAGTGGAAGGTCATGACATGGCTGGTGGGATATTCCCCCGATTTTCCTTCAAATTTTGGAATGTCTGAAGGTAATTTGGTAGGCATATTGGGCCATGTGAATTTACTCAAATCATGGATGTTGAGAGATGCCAAATATGGCATGGGGGGTGCTGGTGGAGGATTAGTTCCAGCCATGGTGTGAGCAGGTAGTGGACCTGACCCTTGAGGGGGGTTTGGTGGGGTTGTACTTCTTCCTTGAGAGGAAGTGTGCCCCCCACCTCGTTGTGAAGGAGAGCTAGTGGATGGATGGCCTTGGGAAGTGGACCCAAGTAAGGTGGAACCAAGCAAAGTTTATCCCAAAATGGTGGCACTCATAGGGGTGTGAGATGGTTGATCCGGTGAGTTGGCAAGACTAGGAACTCCTCCTAGAATAGGAGGGAAATTTTGCAAGCATCTGGAATGACGAGGATTCTGTGGGTCCCCTATGATGTCCGACTAGCAAACTGAATGTGTGTGAATGTGATGAGAGCAATAAATGAACAAGAGACTTGTATAATTTGGACCTTCACAATATATATCACAATCACATGTAATCAAATGAGCATCATACATAAATCAACTATAAATAAGCATACATGTGGGTAGGTGGATTTTTTCCATGTGGGAGAACAAAGAAAACAAATGCTCGTGTCCTAAAAAGATGTATCATCCTTCCTCTCAAATAGCAATGGACCTTCCAAGAGCACTCAACAGTGGGGTCTGAAGCCACTGGAAGAAGAACTAGTGAAGGATGAAACAATCAGTTATAATGAGGGGTAGAGGGTGCATATCTCGAAAGAGCTGGGCCACACAAAATCTGATCAAGGTGTGATTGTAGCCCACAATTTCCACATGGGTAGATGTCCTAAATTTGGCCACTAGGTTCCTAGATCAAAGTGCGACATTTTAGATTTCCGGCCTCAGAAATGGGTCACAGGTTGGATCCCTTCCAAGAGTTGGGTGACTCAAGGGGGAACTCACAAAACAACAGGACCTCGGCCTTCGACCCTTCACGGTTATCTCCCTACCTTATGGTGTTAGGAACACTTGACTTGGAGGATTTTAAAGTTCCCTAATTGTCAAATTCTAATGTTTGAAAATGTGAGAACCAGATAACGGGGGGTTATTTGGATGCCTACCCCCGAGATCCTACCTAGACTAAAAAAATTCTTTTGGCACCTCATGTGGAGGAAAACTTAGTGACTTTTTAGAAAAAAATTAGATGTGGTGGGCTGAGAAATTGGGGGTGTGAACCAATCTTGTTTGAATTAAGTGGGTGTGGATAATTTCTTCAAGAAATAGTGGGATGTTTCGGAATTCATTTGGAGAAAACCTACTTCAACCTCCACAATTCAAGATGAAATTATGTGAGTGAGGAGTGACTTTGTGTGTGAGCAAGTGATAAAATGTGTCAAATTTTAATAATTTAGGTGTAAATTTGCAACATGTGGACTTCCTGTGGTCCTTACAAATCTTGGTTACCTATCTTGCTAGATGTCATTGGTACAACCTTGCGGAATTTTAAAATCCCTAAAGAACTAGCATGTGGACATATGGGTCCTTACCAATCCTTTAAACTCCCTAATGTTGTTTACACTAAGAAAGCTTTGAAAAACTATCCTAGATTGTAAGCATGTGGGCATGTATGGGCACGTTACTTTGATCTTTAAACTCTCCTAGTGATGTAAACTAAGAAAGTAATTCTCAAGACACTATCCTAAGTTTGAAACATGTGGGCATGTATGGGCCTTTACAAATTTAAGATCATTTCAAAAAGAGACTAAGAGGAACCCTAGGGGGGCTTTGTCCTCTCCTAAATATTTTTTTAAGGGAGATGAAATGTCCCCTTAACCACCTTTCTGATTCTCAAGATCACTCTATGGTGCGAGAGAAGAGCATACTCAATTATTAAAGTTGATTTATGGTCCCAATGCAAGTTTTTTTATATGTGATAGAAAAGAATCTCAACTTAATTGTTACAATCCAAACAAGCCATCCACATGGAAACCAAAGCAAGAGAGTAGAAATATGGTTCTTTTTATCCCCTAAGTGCCTATTTTTGACTAACCTTTCATGTGGGAAAGGAATCTAAGTGGAGTGCATTTACAAATTGCACGAAAGAAAGATTTTGAAGGCTAGGTGCCTTCAAATCATCACAAAAACTCTTACAATTTTGAAACTGTGGACAGGTGCTCGAGTTACAGTTCAGATAGATGCATAGTGGGCGCACAGTGCACAGAGAACAGAAGACCTTTTTGCACACAGTGTATAGAATTCACAGCAAACCAGAGTACTTTGGGTGCACAATGTGTTGAATGCGCGTTTGTGGGCTAAAATACCTGTGCATGTTCTGATACACGTTGTGGGGGGGGATTTTAAGTGGAATTCTTCTCCTCCAGCTCCAAACTTGGCTCTTGGCAGGTAAGGCTAGGCTGTTCTTGGTACTTTCAAGGTAAATGGGTCAAAAAGAAGTGCTCTAAAAGCCCAAATAGGGAGGAAATTGATACCTTATCCCACATATGGTCGCTAATCTGTTGTGTTTGTTTCGTTACTTGGGTGAGAAAAACAAGGGCACTTACAAGTCTATTTGGGCCTGCTAGACTAGACAGAGGTTAGTGCATGAGTTAGATAATCCAAGCACATGAAATAAACAAGTAAATAAACTAAAAACAACTAAGGAAATAAAACTAGAATGCATAAGAAAATTTGAACCAAAATCAATCTACCAAATGACCAAGATTATGCCACCAATGGATAACTATATTAGTTGGCAAAACATCATAGAGAAAGGAGGACTTATGGATCCCCTCTTCCTCCTTGGGAGGGCTCTTGAGTTCCCTAATGGAGAGTTCTTCTTACAATGATAAACAAGAAAGAAAATGGTGAAGAAATCCAAGCCCATTCCCTCAAGAGGTGAGTGGAATGGCCTATTATAATGTTGTTATAATGCTCCAAAGAGAAAATAGGATTCTCAAGGGAGGATTGAGGGAACATAAAAATACTATAGAAATCTTAAATTCTTAGTGCACCATGGCCTCCATTTATAGCATGTCTTCAAGGCATTATTCAACTAGTTCTTGGTGTGAACAAGGGGCCCTTTAGGGAACTCTTTGGTCCTTGACCAGCACCCCATTCAGATTCAGCTCAGATATGAGGGTCAAATCAAGTTGGGAGTTGGTCCATAAGTGGTTGAGGGGCCGACAAGAACCATAAATGTGTTGTTCACAGGAGTGCGCGGCTTTTCCCGTACACATCCGCGCATATGGTTCATTGTTCACTCTACGAGCTTCTTTGGCCTGTGCAATGTGCGCGTGCTTCCTTTAGTGAGTTAGCGCATGTCAATTTTTGTCCAGTTGTATAGTTTTTTGCCTCTTGGAAATGCATTCTTGGTGCTGCAGGTGAACTAATAGGTGTTTGGAACTGTTGTATTTTTGTAATCATTTGCATGCAATGTTGCGGACGAAATTTCAGTGATAACAGATAGCTCTAGTCCTTGAATTTTTTGAAGTAGCCAAGCTGGCATTTGGCTTTTGGGATGTAAATTTTGTAATGAGACATTTAGACAAAGGGTTTATTGTTGAATATTTTATTATAGATCTATAGTGTTAGTTTTAAATTTGTTAAGTAAATAATGCATATATATTATTTAATAAAAATAGAAAGTAAATAATGGCATTCAGACACAGTACACAAATATTTTTTCCCCAGAAACCTAATCAGAGAAAACCAACATTCTAAAAGATTCCCCACCCCTTCCTTCTCATTATTGTTTCATCCATGTATAGTACAATATATATAGATATTTTCTCCAACCTCTGATACCCCAATTCCTAAACTAGAATTAGATTACAATGGATGAAAACCATTAGCCAAAAAACCATCGACAAAAATACCATTAGCAAAAAACCATAGGCCAAAAACATTGACCCAAAAGTTGCCTTGATACTACAAACAATATAACACATATCCAACAATCTCCCACTTGTTGTTTTCTTTGCATATATGGGAGCACATTATTTTTATTAAGTCAGTGATATAGTGCATGAATGCCCATTGCCTCTCTACACCAAGAAAAATTTTCAGTGCTCACAGACTTTGTCAATGAATCTGTGACATTTTACAAAGTGTCAACCTTCTCCAACAATACCTTCTTGTTTTCGACCATGTCTCTCACAAAGTGGAAATGCACATCCATATGCTTCATTTTGGAGTGATAAGTAGGGTTGTTTGTCAGGAATATTTCACTTTGACTGTCACAATCTAACCTAATAGGTTGTTGTTCAAACCCAATCTATGAACACAATCTCTACAACCATACATCCTCTTTACTTGCATGAATGGTTTCCATGTATTCAACTTCTATAGTTGATAGTGCCACTACAACCTATTTCTTACTCATCCAATTGATAGCTCCTCCAAACAGTGTAAACACATCACTACTTGTAGATATTCTATGATTTAGATCTCCAGTCTAGTCAACATCAACAAATAAGTGTACATATAACACTATATGATAGCATATTGCATAATATATTATGCCACGTAATACCTAAAAACCATTTTTACAACTATCCAATGCTTCTTTCCCAATTTTGACATATACCTGCTCAAAGTTCCCATTGCATGGGAAATGTTTGGTCTAGTGCATACCATGGAATACTTTAAGCTTCTAATGGCACTAGCATAAGAAACACAAGACATGTATTCTTCCTCTTCTATAGTCTTGGGGCATTATTTTTCAGATAGCTTTGCACCTATAGGAATAGGGACCTTTACTGGTTTACATTCCTTCATATTAAACCTGTACAAAATTGTCTCAAGATGTTTTCTTTGATTCAACCAAAGTTTGCTACATGCACAATATCTCTTAATCTCCATCCCCAAGATAAAATTAGCAGAAATGAGATCCTTCATGTCAAACTTAGAGGATAGTTGTGATTTCACCTCCTTGATAACCTCCATGCTATTTCCATCCAACAACATGTCATCAACATACAACTCTACATACAAAAAATGTTCACCGACCTATCTACAATATACAGAATGATCATCCTTACTTCTCACAAATACTATTCCTAGTACATATGTGTCGAACTTTTTGTAACACAACCTAGGAGACTTCTTTAGACCATAAAGGGACTTCCTTAGCTTACAGACCACCTCCTTCTCACCCTTTATTGTAAATCCTTCATGTTGCTTCATGTATATTTCTTCCTCTAGGTCTCCATGTAGGAACAATGTTTCTACATATATATGTTCTACCTCAAGATCAAATGTTGCAGCAAGAGACAATAGAAATCTAATGGAAGTCAATTTTGCAACAAGATAAAAAAATATCGCTAAATTCAATCCCCTCTACATGAGAATAACCTTTTTCTATAAGGAAGGCCTTATACTTCTCGACCTTTACTGCTAAATTTAGTTTCCTTTTGAACACCCATTTTCCACCAACAAGTTTTCTTCCATCAGGCAATTTGACCAAATCCCAAGCCTCATTTATCTTCAAGGCTTTCATTTCTTCTGTCATGGCCTTCTTCCAAAGTTTGCTCTCTTCAGAATTTATTGTCTTTGTAATAGATCTAGGTTCATCATTAATACACGATAGAACAAAAGCATAATGGCTATTAGGTGAAATGTACCTTGCAGTAGGTCTCCTTGCACAAACAAACCTTCTCAAAATTGGAGTCTATGGTTCCACCTCATCATTTGATTCAGATGATTCTACCTCCTCAAATGATTTAGATCCTTCATTATTTAGCTCAAAATCCACTTTCTTTGGTTCTATTTCTTTTATTCATCTTCATTCCTGGAAATGCTCTCAAATTCTCCGAAGACCACATCTTGAGTGTACACTATTTTCCTTGTTATAGGATTCCACAATTTGTAACCGTTCATTCCATTTTTGTAACGAATGAAAATACATTTCTCTGCCTTTTTGTCCAAGTTGCTCCTCTTTTCCTTTGAAACATTCACAAAAGCATTACACCTAAATACTCTTAAATGTGAAACATAATTTTTCTTACCAAAGCATACCTCATGTGGAGTCTTGTCAACCAGTGCTAAAGTGAGTGACCAATTTACTAGATAACAAGTTGTGGCAACAACTTTCACCCAAAATTATTGTGCTAATCTTGCATCACTGAGCATACTTCTTTCTTTTTCCATTAGCGTCATGTTCATCCTTCATGCTACTCCATTTTTTTGAGGTGTGTATGGAGTCCTATTCTATCGTGCTATACCACACAACTTACAAAATTGTTCAAATTATTTGCCACAAAACTCACCTCTATTATCCATTCTCATCACTTTCATCCTTTTTCCAATTTGGTTTTCCACAAGGGCTTTGAACTCCTTGAATTTGTTGAAAACCTCTTATTTCTTCTTCAATAAATATAGCCATGTATTCCTCGAGAAATAATCTATGAACGAAACATACTATAGAGATCCTCTTAGTAATGGAACATAACCAAACACATCACTATGTATCAATTCCAGGATCTCACTTGCCCTCGTAGAGCCAAAAGGGAAATTCACTCGATTATGCTTGCCATATAAACGATGTTAATAAAATCAAAATTCAATACACATCCAAACACACCTTCAACCATACCTTTACCTTGTAATAATTGAAGACCCTTCTCTCCAATGTGTCCCAAACTTTGATGCTTAAGCAATGTATTATTTCTAAAGTGAGTAGGGGCTTTGACTTCTTCATTTTTTCCTTCAGGAACAATAGTATTGTTACACCCATTAGTGACGGTGATTCGGAACAACTTATATAGAGTTCCACACTGAAATCCCCTCATCAACACCATTTCCCCTCAAACCTTTTTTACTCTGCCCTTTTCAAATACAACATGTACACTTGCATCAACCATCTTACCCACAGGGCCAAATGTGGAATGTGAAAAACTCCAGGAAGATTTTTAACCCATCCATTTTTCAATTGCATCTTAACTCTTCCACATCCTATGATTTTGGTTGGCCAATTAACTCTTAGGAAGACATCACCATCACATCTTTCATACTCACATAACCACTCCCTATGAGGAGCCATATGAAAAGAGGCACTTGATTCGATGAATCATACCTTACTTTTTTATTGTGTACTTGATCCAGGTGGATATCAGTGGCCACCCACCTTTTCCAACTGGCTCAAAACAACTTTTTTGGCAATTTTGGTAATTTACTATTTTTAGCAGTTTTTTCGGGTCCCAAACTTCCGAGGTCGTTTTGAGGCCCTAAACGACGTTTTTTTGGGAAAACAAGGAGAAACATTGAAGTTCCTTCATGTTGCTCACATCAAAAGTTGTATTCCTCATATAGATCTTTCTAATGGTGTATCGAGCGCCCCAAACGGAGATCGCATGCAAAAGTTACACCCTCGGGAAGTTGACGTATCAACTACCTCCATCGGGGCCCGCAAACCTTTTGGATTTTCATCTTCTGGGGTTAGGGTTTTAAATTTTCCTTATGTTAAAAAGGCCCTTAGAGCCTCATTGTAATAATCATCTTCTTACGAAGGAGAGTATCCATCACATCTTTTCTTAGAGATAAGTTGCCACCATTCTAGCGAGTCTTTCACTCTGTATTTTTACAATCTTTGTACATTTATTTCATTAATAGAAATCATGTATCACTATATCTCTGTTTTTATGGTTGCATCTATGATACATTTATGTTATATTATTGGATATCCACGATATCTCTGTGCATTTCTTTATTATATCTCCGCTCTCATTTCATGCCGAAAATAATCTGGATCAGTGGTATCAGAGCAGGCTGCTCTTGATCATTTTTCAGTGCATGTCCCCGACGAGATCTGAGTATAGCAAGTTGGGTCTTGAGCTTGTCTCTCTTGAGGAAAATCGCTCTCGCACACCCAAGAAACCCTCAATGGCAGAAGAAAATAAAAACGACAGAGCAAACGATTCTATCAATCTGTTGCTTGAGAAAACTTTCACGTGACAGAGGGACGAAATGATGGAGAATTTTTCCCACATCCTTCAATGCCTGCCGATAGCAACAGGTGCATCTTCATCAAACATCCACTTTGGAAGCACCTCTCCTTTCAAGGTACAGGTTAATTTTGATATTCTCGTATTTGAAGGTCAGAT
This sequence comes from Picea engelmannii, assembly GCA_009831015.1. Classification (NCBI taxonomy): domain Eukaryota; kingdom Viridiplantae; phylum Streptophyta; class Pinopsida; order Pinales; family Pinaceae; genus Picea; species Picea engelmannii. The sequence continues at coordinate 77,455 of ML828290.1, forward strand.
AGATGCGGATGCCCTAGACAAATGGTTAAATCTGTTAGAAGGTTATTTATTTGTTCATAATTTTTCCGACAGGGAAAATATCACCTTCGCACTCCTTAAATCTCTCCCTCGTGTCAAACATTGGTGGGAAACTTACTGGGAGAAAAGTTCCACAGAGGAGTCTGGATCATATGGGGCCGAGCCCACTTGGGATTTTTTTGTGGATGTGGTAAAGGAATAATATTACCCTGTTGGCAACTATGAAGACTAGTACATGAGATGGACCACACTGCGACAAGAGAGGGGCCAAGCAGTTCTAGAGTTCACCAATACCTTCCATACCTTGCACACCAAGCTGGGTATCAAAGACTCTGAATGACATTTGTTTCTTAAATACCGTGGGGCTCTACACAGATACATCCAAACTGAAATGTATTTTCTGGACATCTCATCACTCGGTGCCACTTATTGATATGTTTTTAAAATCGAGCAGAAATTTAAGCACCAGAAAAAACGGGAGTTCAGGTCTGCAAATCCGCAACAACCAGTATGACAAAGATGACCCTAATAAACAGTGTCTCGAAAACCATTCCAAGCCACAGGAAAAGAAGGGTCATGGGAAAACAAAGAAGGACACTGAAAAATGGTGCGATTTGCACAAAATCCCCTGGCACAACACCAATGAATTTTGCTCAAAATAGTCATTGGTGGCCGAGATCAAAGACAAGGAGCCGAACCCTAATTCAGAATCTAATTCTGAAAATAATGGTAAAATACAGATCATCGATGCAGACCCCAATGCTATTGTCGCGACTGCAACAATTCAACTAGAAGAACCAACATATCCTGAAGAGGGGGAGTGCCTTTTTCATTCAAATATGTAGGTGGAGGGGACCCCACTGCATTCTATTGTTGATAGAGGAAGCCAAAAGAACCTCATCTCAGCAAAGGTCGTCAAATAGTTGGGATTGTTGACAACACCACACCCGCAGCCATACAACATCAGGTGGCTTCGCCAGGGACGAGATCTTCATGTCAGCAAGCAATGTCGATTGTCATATGGAATCCATCCCTTCAAGGATGAGGTATTATGTGATGTTGCCCCATTGGATGACTGTGATGTTCTCTTGGGCTAGCCATATATGTGGAAACGCCATGCTATTTATGAGTCTCGACCATGTAGTGTCATTGTTACTCTGGGAAGTCATCTCTACAGGATACCGGAGGTAATTCCAACTATTGTCCCACCTAAACAGTGACGCAAGGTAGTATCTCATACTACGAAATTCAGCTTCTTCACAATCTGTTCGAAAGGTGAATAGAAGGATACTACAACCACTACAGTCTCAGACCAAGCACCTTCTATCCAACAAAAGAAGGTCGACAAGATTGCAACAAAGCACAAAACTTCCTTCTGCACACAGTCATCTCATGTAGCTAGACTAGTTAAAAAGGTCCAACCCTTCCAGCCACATGTTCGTGACAACCTTCAACAAGCCAAGCAGTGCAACTTCTCCAACAAGGCAAGCAACTCATCAAGATGCAGATTCAACAAACACTTTTCCCTCTCCCCTGGGCACTCAATGCAATGGAGACCATTGCTTCCTAAGAAGGGAGGATTGATCTAGGTGGATATCGGTGGCCACCCACCTTTTCCAACTGGCTCAAAACAATTTTCTGGCAATTTTGGTAATTTACTATTTTTAGCAGTTTTTTCGGGTCCCAAACTTCTGGGGCCGTTTTGAGGCCCTAAACAACAGTTTTTGGGAAAACGGGGAGCAACATGGAAGTTTCTTCGATGTTTCACACATCAAAAGTTGCATTCCTTGGACAGTTATTTCTAACGGTGTATCGAGCACCCCAAACGGAGATCGCATGCAAAAGTTATGCCCCCGGGAAGTTGACGTATCAATTACCTCCATCGGGGCCCGCAAACCTTTTGGCTTTTCATCTTCCGAGGTTAGGGTTTTGGATTTTCCTTATGTTAAAAAGGCCCTTAGAGCCTCATTGTAATAATCATCTTCTTGTGAATGAGAGTAGTCGTCACATCTCTTCTTAGAGATAAGTTGCCATCATTCTAGCGAGTCTTTCACTCTGTATTTTTATAGTCTCTGTACATTTATTTCATTAATAGAAATCGTGTATCACTGTATCTTTGTGTTTATGGTTGCATCTATGATACATTTATGTTATATTATTGGATATCCGCAATATCTCTGTGCATTTGTTTATTATATCTCCGCTCTCATTTTGTGCTGAAAATAATCCGGATCAGTACTTGTAGAAGTCAAATACATATCCCCTCCTTCTTCTAAGGAGGTCTTCCCTTCCATAGAAGTAGTATCATATGCCCCTTTACCTCTCTCAACACTTCTTGATATGCAATTCTTCTTAAAATTCCATGGTTTACCACATTTACATCATACTTTCTTTAAAGGATCCCTTATAAATTTAGATCTGCCTCTAGATTTATATCTCCCTCCTGTAAACTTATTTCTTCTTTCTTTGGAATGGCCCCTTATCGTTAGGGCATCCATGTTATTCTCTCCCATTTATTTTCTTCTCATTTCCTCTGATAGCAGGGATGCAACTACATCCTCAAACTTTAATACATATTGTTGATTGGTACTACCTATTGCTACAACTAAGTTATCCCAAGAGTTTGGTAGAGAACATAACAAGGTAATACACTTATCTTCTTCCTCCAACTTAATATCAACATAAATAAGTTGTCTTAACAGAGTATTGAAAGCATCTAGATGCTTGGTCACAGAGTTGTCATCTTCCATCTTAATATGAAACAACTTCTTTCGCAAAAACAACTTATTTACTAGGGACTTTGACTGATACAAGTTCCCTAGTTTTTCCCACAGATTCTTTGCAGCGTCTTCTCCAGAGATGTTCAACAATACTGAAACTAAGAGACAAAGACAAATAGTACTCCTCGCCTTTCTTTCTAACTATTCCCAATATTCTTTCAACATAGAAATAGGCTTCATACATGGGTCTACAACCATGCTCTGCTCCTTATCCACTAGAATATCCTCCATGTTGAGCTTCCAGAACTCAAAATTTTGTCCATTAAACTTCTCAATCTCCACTCTGAAAC
>ML828291.1:0-16758 GCA_009831015.1 Picea engelmannii
TTAGGGCCTCAAAACGGCTCCAGAAGTTCAGGACCCGAAAACTGCTAAAAATAGTAAACTGTGCGAAAACTAAAAAACTGAAAGAAGCACTGGTGGGGGTCCAAGTGGAATAGGTGGGTGGCCACCAATATCCACCTGGATCAATCATCACATCAACAACTTCACATCAAATATACAATACACCATCATTTATGTGGAAACCCAAATGAGAGAAAACCATGGAATGCTTATATATATCAAGAATTCATTCATAGGAAGCACCAACTTCCAAATTCTCCAGCTGCAACTAGAAGGAGGCTATGACCCCCTATTTACAGGCTTAACCTAAAGGAAGATACAACTCCCTGAATTCTCTAGCTCCAACTAGAAGGTGGATACAACGCCCTCGATTCTCTAGCTCCAATCGGAAGGTGGCTACAACCACCTAGTTCTTAGGATCCAACATGAAGGAAGCTCTAACTCCCTGATTCTCTGGCTTCAATCGGAAGGAGGATATAACCCACTTTCCTTGCCCCATCCTTCCACCTAAAATATAAGTGTAGACCAACTTTCACTGCCATAATCATTGCCATTGTCACTTTCATTGCCTCTATCACATCAAATTGTAACATGTCACATCAACCTGTCACTATCACCGATACTCAACCAAATCCTCTAACATGGATCACATACCAAGCACACCTCTCAACTAAATATCCAACATCACCAACACATGCCTCTACCAAGCATGTACCAAGATCACCAACATACCATCACAGGGTATGTGTCTCAACCATGTACCAAACCATCAACATGTACCATACCAAGAATCAACAATGTACCACAACAAGTGCATCAACCATGCACCAACACCTGTACCAAACCGTGCATCAACCATGCACCATAACATGTTCCATATGCATCAACCATCAACCATGTACATCAACACTATGCCATGTATCAATCATGTACCATACCATGTGCCAACCATGCACATCAACCATATACCATATCACTCTCAATCATGCCATGTACCATAAGATAAGCCTCAAGTATACACCATAACATGTGACCAAACCATACACCAAGATAGCTAATAATGCTTCTAATCAATGTACCATAATATCCCCAAGATGTATCATATCGCATACTATCATCACCATGCATGTACCATAACATCATAACCATAACCATTAAAACTTACCTCTGATCTTGTAGCTCACTTGTTGTACTGTAAACTGACATGGAACTCTTCCATAGTCCTCAGAAACCCAGTACCAACATCCCTTCACAACATTTCACAAGTCTTTTTACATATACGAGACTTGCTCTTCTACAACCCACACATATCCGCGCTTTCCTCCACTACAACCCATGTATATATGTGCCCTACTGACCTGTAACTCACATATACCTCATAAACTAGGGTTTACTGCAACCTCGAGACTTTCTCCTTTGACCTCCCTTTTCTACCTCATAAATATGTTGTCACACCCTTAGCAAAAGATCAGTAGATCACAAGAGAGATAATCAATGAATGAATGTGTGAATGTGCTTATGAGAGACTCTTTGAGGTGTTTATATAATTTTTCATAGTAACCTCTCTCCTTAATTTAGGGCTTTCTTGTTGCAACCACTTTACCCTTTGACTAAGACTTGTAATCAACTAGGGGTGTCTTGACCATTCTTCGGGGCTTCCAACTTTACAAGGGAATATCTCCCTAACCGTGAGGAACCACGTGGTGTATCACATATCACTGAAAATTGCATGACAAGGACTATCCATCTATGAGTGTCTTACCTACAATTTCACTATCCTTCATGTCCATACTTCTTAACCAACTTTGGGTCCCATAACCAAACCTCCGAGACTACATGTATACTACATCAAATGTACCCAACTAACTCACCATCAATCATGATTGAATACAAATGGAAATCAAATGTCCAACATCTGTAAGCCTCTTCAAGGTTTGACATCAATATCTAAGGGTTGACATCAATCTCCAAGGGTTTACATCAATGGCAACCAACCATCCAAACCAATTGTCCAACATGTTGTTTATTCAGTTGTGACTTGTTTCTTGCATGACATTAAAATACACATCTTATTGAACCTATCCACCACAACATATAAATAATCATGACCTATTCTAGACATCGACAAACCCCCTATAAAATCCATGGACACACATTCCCATGGATGAGAAGGTATTGAAAGGGACATATATAATCCTAACTTTATGTTGCTAGGATTTCTTGTGGCACACATAACACAACCTTTTACATACTTGGAAACTATCTCATTCATTTGAGGCCAATAATAATATCTTTGCAACCGTGATACTGTCTTACCTACCTCAAAATGACCATAAATGAGAGATGTATGAGCTTCTATGATTATATTTTTTCTTGCATCCTTGGGTATACAAAGATTACCAAGATGATATAACAAATTTTCATGCATATGATAATTCAACTGTTGATTTCCATGAGTTAAATCCACATATATATCTTTAAAATCATCATCCCTAGCATATTGTTTAACATAACTTTCAAGAGTGAAGGGATTATGATTTAGTATTATAGATGCACTGGTCTTGATAACATATATGCAACCTTGTTATGAAAGCCTTTCTTATACTTAATAAGCAAATCAAATTGATGTAAGAAACCCATCCACTTGAAGTGTTGTGACTGTTGTATCTAGTTCTGTGATTGCAAATATTGTAATGGCTGATGATCTATATGAACTATTGTCTCCTTTCCCATTAAGTAATGCTTCCATTTCTTAACACTTTGTGCCAACACATACAATTCTTTGTCGTATGTTGGATAGTTAATTACTTCTTGAGCAAAAGTGTCAGAATGATAACATATAGGTTTACCTCGTTGCATTAAGACTGCTCCCATGACATATCCTCTTGCATCAGTTTGAATCTCAAATGGCTATTGCAAATATGACAGAGCCAAAACTAGTGTGGTGCTTATATTTTCCTTCAATGTATCAAAGGTTTTTTGTTGCTTGCCTCCCCCATAGAAAGGCTTGTTTCACACTTGTTAATGCATGCAAAGGAGCTTCTATGAAAGAGAAGTTAGCAATGAATTTCCTCTAGTACCGTTTTGCTCTTAAGAAGCTCCTGACTTCTGTGGTAGTGCTTGGCTTGGGCCAATTCATGATAACTTCCACCTTTGAGGGATATATATTTAGCTATCCATTTCCTACAATGTAACCCAAATATACCAGAGAAGTTTTTCCAAACTCACATTTATACATCTTTATATACAATTTCTCCCTTTTCATAAGTTCAAAAATTGTTCTGACATACATTATATGATCTTCCTAGTTCGACTAAAGAACAAGATATCATCTAAGTAGACAATGAAAAAATAATCTATAAAAGTCCTGAACACATCATTCATTACCCTCATAAACATTATAGGTGCATTTCATAAGCCAACTGGCATAACCAACCATTCAAACAATCTCTACTTTATCTTGAAAGCAATTTTCCATATGTCACTTTTTGCAATTCTGATCTGATGGTAACCACTTCTCAAATCTAACTTAGTGAAATAAACAACATTTCTTAACTAATCCAATAAATCGTCAATTCAGGAAGAGGATATCGGTTCTTTACCTTGATGTTGTTCAGTGCTCGAAAATCAATACACATCCTCCACATACCATATTTTTTTGGAACTAATACAATAAGAGATCCACACACAGAGGAACTTGGTCTTATGATTCCTTTATCGAGCAACTCCTAAACCTGCTTCTTTATCTATGCATTCCCTATCCCTGATGACCTGTACAAACCAATGTTAGGAAGAGGAGCATCATGAAGTAGATAGATTTCATGTCCATCTTCCCTCTTAGGAGGTAACCCTATAGGTTCCTGAAATAACTCATCATAGTTAGAAATGATCTTTGTCAATTATTGTTTATGATCTGGATCACAACCTAATAAATAATCTAATATATATTCCTCCTTTTGTTTCACTACTACGAGAACAAAGGATTTACTTGCATTTACGACTTGTTGAGGAAAATATATGAAATGATCTTACTCAAGCATTTTCAGATTCTTCTTGGCTAGAGAAAAATAGACGGGAATATCACCCTATGTTTATAGCCATCAAAATTAATATCATAACTCACAAGTATTGATTACAAGTGCTTAGGCTAGTCTTTTTATAAATAAAAGCTTGCTGAAAAACTCATTGTTTATACGATTTTCTGAATATAACAATTGCTGAAATAAATGTAGAGACATAAGTAAAAACACCAAGTCGATAATCAAGACAGATGAGACATAAAACAATCATTTATTTCATTCCAATTCATCAAAGATTCATTCTCTTTACAAAATTTCGTGAAGAAGTTTTTGAACAAAGTCAAACTTAGACGTCCCCGATGAAACATACAAAAGGACCTCTGACAGAAAATAAAAAAACCGAACTCTAAAAGTTGGATCAACTTGTCACAGATTGTTGCCCACTCGTCTCTGCACAATAGCCTTTGTCAGTCATGAAAACTAATTCACAAACATACAATTCTACACAGAGTATCAAAGATAGATCAACACCTATGAAAAACAAGTGTCTGAAAGGTGTAATTCATCCCTGAATCTTGTTGTCTACAATAAGACCCTGCTATCATAAAAAAGAATTAGGCCTTGAATAAATTAAGGAATGAATGAAAAATGAACTATCTCAACACAAACTCAAAGAGCAAACCTTAGTGTGTTTCTCCTTCTATCCTCCACTTGTTCCTCCCTTTCCTTTTTCCTTTAAGAAAATTAGAATTGGTTGAAGTAGTTGAACTACCTCATTAGTTAAGTTAACTAAAAACTCAACCAACTTTTTAGTTAGGGGGAAAAGTAATAAATCATAATAAGAGTTTTAAATAAATAATAACTAGTAGGTGGGACCCCTTGTGACTCCCATTTAACTCTTAACAACCATAACATAACTAGTTAATTAAACAAGAACATCTCTCCTTGTGACTCCCATCATCACATGCATGTTTGACAATTTATCTCATTGATATTTGACATTATTTAAAAAAACACATTACTCATATATCCAAAAAAAACATGTTGTCCAAAACTTCCGAAGTCAACTGTCATCAACAATAAATAAAATAAAACTCAGAATCCATATTTTCCACTTTGAGATGCAATTTTTCCCTTGTTGTTGCTGTCACCTTTTGATCTCTCTGAATTTGCCTTTGGTTGTGTTGAGCCTTTAGGCCCAATCTCGATGATCACATGAGAACAATTGTCCCTCAAATGCATCCAGGAGGACACAGATTTATCAGAGCCATTGGAGGGTGAGGAATGGGAAGCAGTGGCTTTTCCTTTGTTAGGGGCATGGTGGGCCTCGGTTTTCAACCTTTTTCTATCATGGGAGGACTGAACTAGTGAGTGAACAGAGGAAACTTGGACAATCTGATTGTTAGGTGGGGGAGCAGGTAAAGAAACATTGGGCCATCCACGATGTTGGGAGACTGCCGGGTGGACAATCTCTTTCCATCTGTCATTTTTGGGAAACTCGGGTTGCAATGAGACATGAGGGGGCACAAGAATACCAGGGGCTTGTGGAGCTTGGAAGGGAGGCCTTTCAGGTCTCGGTTGGACCACTCCTTGCCCAATCCAATTTAGAAACCCATCCTGAAATAGTTGGCCTAACTCTTGTGAGTCAACATCAAAGTGTATGGAGAATACTGGCCTTTTTGGGCCTCTGTTCCAATTACCTCTCCCTCAGTTTCCTCTGCCATGGATACCTCAGATGAAAAAGATCATTCCTGTATGCATGATTGATTAGCAAATAATTTCTTTAACAACCATACATGATAACTCTTTTTTAAAATATGAAATAAATTTTGGCTCAACAACATATCAAACTCATGCAATCCAATCCATACAAATTGTCTAATCGTTGTCAATGAGTAGGGGGTGAACAAAGGTTCTGGGATAAGCGAGGGGTTTGTCTTGAGCAGAAAACAAAATGTTAAAATGAGGCGGAAAAAGAATCATGGTTACTACCCACAAACAACAAACAATCAACTGTAATGTAAACCAAAGAACCTGTCACTATAATCCATCCAAGAAAATGCAATTTCAAACTGTTACAATACATAATTCTCTTAATTGTAATTAAATTTTAGGAACAGGGAGTGAAAAATGAATATGGGAAGGCGAGGGGATTGTAATTAGAGAAAAGTGAAAGAATAGTAGGGAGGAGAGAAGATACCGTTCATAAAATTAATCAAGTAATCCATAAACCATTTTATATCAAACACAAAAGATCCCGCACCAACCAAATAATATCTGTGATCAATTAAACAACTATTGTGCATAAATCAATCAATTCTGTGTAATAACTTGCTCAATGTTCACAATTAAATCCTTAACATAGTGTCATCAGAACATGACAATATGTCTTCAAAAACAATCTGTAGAAGAATTATTTTTCTTCTCATTTGTCCCATTTAATATTTAAAACAATTTCCAAATGAACACACAGTCACTTGTTTCCACTATGTTCAATATCAAAACATCAACCACTATTCATGAATTATTTCCTCAATTAAACACAGACATAAAAATCGTGCTCGATTCCATTCCTCTAAACAATTTAATAATCAAATTGCAATGAAATCATACTATAAAAATGACCCGTTCCCATCTCTGATGGTGTAACCAACGATATCTATAACCATATGCATTGGACACCCAAGTCACGACTATCACGATCTTAAAATTGCAATACTCCTGATTGACAATTAAAACACACAACAACAACAACCATCAATTCAACTTATTACAATATAAGAGACAACAACTGTGTATCCAATCCCATTTCTCAAATCAACCAATTTAAACCATGCTGAGCTATAGACTCGACTGTTATAATAACAATGTAGTGACTAGATGTTGATAATCACAACCACTGTCGACGATACTCCACCAACTCAAAACAATCAATAGTATATCGACTAGCTCCATTTATTAAGAGTGATCTTGGAATAATAAAAAAGGGATGTGAGTAATCAAGGGTTCGCTCTGTGGACCAATGCATGGAGACTAGAGTCGACCTTCAACAACAAGTGAGAGACTCTCGAGACAATACGGTGAACCCACATGCCATATCACCAATAGCTTCACATACAGGGTGACAATTCATGAGATAGGAGAGACTATGGACAGAGGAGCATATGCTTCTTCTAATAACATCGAGAACACACATTGCATAACACTCGTGGTTTTCCCAATCAACCCACACAATGTTGATATAAAAACAGAGCCACTAAATAAAAATCAACCCTAAAGAAAGCACCTTGATAGCCTCTCAACCAATTTGTAGAAACCACAATTATACACGAACCCACAATCAGGAAAAAATGATAGCAATGACCCATGGTAGTTCCAAAATCAAACTTCGCAATCAAATACGACTAGACAAGTTTACAAGAACTGTGTGGAGAAGGCCGACAAGTCTGGACCATATGAAACCCTCCAAGCAAAACCAATAAGGAATACAGAGAGCCTTCATGGCTTCTAACACTCAGAATAATTAATGAAACTGTGACTTCAACCATTATTGCAATGAAAACCACACAAACAATCCATTCCAGAGAACATCACAAGTTTACACAGTTTCCAGTCTCGAGAAAGAACAGACCCATACATCACCGAGCCAATATCTATTTCATAACCAGAGCAAGTTCATGGATGGTGAAAAAGACATACTTGTAACCAAGAACTCTTAAAAACGTGAGCTTAGTTGAGCAGTTCTTCCCTCGCCTGAAAGTCGGAGCATAACCACATTGAAACAAAATTGAACAATAGCCAAGCTAGGGTGACGACTAGTGGGAGAGGTATGGAGTGACGTGTAGTAAATGCATGTCGCCTCCATCCTCCACTCATTCAATTCCTTAGTACATGCCAACCAACCCTTCATTAATTCATTTAGTTAATCTATGCATCGATCTTAACATCCATCACTTGTCAAATGCGACACCCTATATCACATTAACCATTGCCAACCACACCATATTGCATATCACATGTATCTCCATATAACTCAATAAATCGTGTAGCCACTAACCTTTTTAGCTAGGACTAACAACAATCCTTAAATATTAATGCATGTAGTGTAGCATAGTAGCATAGTTTAATTTCTTCTTTATATTTTTTTCCATATGGCTCTTTTTATATTTTTTCCATATGGCTCTTTTCACTTGCTCTTATTTCATCTTACTAACATGTGTCTTGTGCTGGTGCAACATGTAAAAGATCATAGTGCTAAATAGAAAAGTGATAACAATGGATATAGGCCATTCACACAATATGGAATTTAGAGCTTAGAGCAATTAGAACAACACATAATACACATTTTCCATCTGTTATTATGTTGCAAATAAAACCAAGAAACCATCAATCATGTAGAACCCTGTAAGCAGTGTCGAACAACAACATAAACATCAAATAAGAACCAAATCTGATCTCCCAATATACAAGGGGGTCACACCTACTAGTATTATATATATCATTAGCTTATAATAATAGTTCTTAGCAACACATTGCGTGTAAAATCCTCATTGCGATTTTTATCGTCAAAAAACTGGCGACTCCACAGGGAAATTTATTTTCAACAGATTTAGAACTCAGAACTCATGGTTTCATAGACCAAGAACAACAAGGCAAGAACATACAACCAGGGAGATTATGCAACAGGGGGAAGTGAGTGGATTCAATGAAAACATGACTGGGAATTTGGGAACAACTCATGAAAAATGTTAAGTATGAGGGGGTTTTCCACTGTGTGCATAATCGTTCGACCAGAATTTTCTCTTTACTTCAAGAATAAATATTAGGGACTTTCTCTCTGAAATTCTCAAGAGGATGAAGAAAAGGAAAGCAGAAGCGGGATATAACAAAAAAAAAATTTAGACAGCAGTGAAAGCAGATAGCAAATTCAAGTGCTTTCAGGGAAACCTCATAACAACCGTGTAAGCTTGATTGTTATTGACAAACAATATATTGCAGGAGTGTCACTATGGAAGAACTGATCCAACATCTTATTCTTGACCAAAATCAATTAAAAGATGAAAAAACAATCAAAATCGTAATGAAATTAAAATTGCAGAATTTAAAACAACAGAGATAAAATGACATAAATGTAAAAACAACAGGAAATGTTTAAATCAGAAAGCAGAAATCAAACTACTGTAAGTAGAAATAAGAGATAGTGGAAAAAATGAAAGCAGAGCTAGACTACTAATATACAAAAAATCCAAACAATATTAGATCTTTTCAAGTTGGTCCCACGTAATGTTTCAAGTGAGAACCATTAGTGTCGTAGGAAAACAATTGCTCCTGTAAATCCTTTAGAATGTAAGAGTTAGTATCTAGGACAATTTGTTTTTTGAAGGGACCTAGAAATAACACTTGAAACTCTAAGGTAATTAACAACCCTTTAACGTGGATAATTAGATCATTGAGATGGATATGAATACTGATAAATTCACCAAGAGTTATTTGTATAGGTCTTTTGAAAGTGGTACTTACATCAAGTAAGCCAGAAAGAATACGTTCATAAGTCACGGTACCCCAATCAGTGATAAAGGTGATTTTGTAAGCATCTACCCCCTTTACCTTGATTTGATTGTAACTGGGGAAAAAATTAAGTAAGGGCATCATCTGTGACCCCGCGACTTGCTACAAAATCATTTCTATGTTAGGGAGAGGAGAATAACCTTTCATAATAGTCCGCTTAACTGCGCGAAAATCAACGCAAAATATTATATGTTCAGTGGCTTTCCGGACAGGGTTCAAATTTGAAACCCATTCAGGATACTTGACTGGAAAGATGATACCAGCCTTCAAGATTTTTCCCAATCCTTTTCGAGTAGTTGCTTCCGGTGCAGGGTTGATAGGTCTTTGTTTTTTCTTAATTGATTTTATGCCTTCCTTGATGGGGATGGCATGTTGTATAAGACCAGGATCAAAACCACAAATATCCTCATAAGACCAAGCAAAAACATCTTGAAATTCACCAAGTAGCTTGGCAAACTTCATTTTCTCTTCATCAAAACGTTTGGAACCCATTTTAACATTCTTTGGAGATTCAGGTGTCCCAATGTTCAAGGAGATGGTTCCACCCACCTTCCTTTTCGACTCCTCTTCTTTTTGACTCTCTTTATTGCCTACATTACTCGATGAAAACAAATTCTCTATAGGATTCAAGCCCTTAGAAATCTTCTTATCGTCTATGGACATAATTTCTTTGGGCTTAAAAGGCTCATTTTGAATGAAAGCACGAATGTTCTCATCGTTGGGGAAGAACCGCCAAGATTCTATATTGTCGGGGATATGTGGATGATACATAGCTTGGAGAGTACAATCAGGTCTGTGAGGCAAAGTTGTTGACTAGGAGAGGCTGCAAAAACAACTAACCGATCAACCATTGAGTTCAATTCCTTCTTAACATGAATGATGTTGAAAGATAATAGGTTCGAGACAAGTTCCCAAACAGTTTGGGTATATCGTTTCATCAAATTGTTTCTAGGGGAGTAAATCTTACGTACAAGGTTCACAACAAGTTCGAAATCCCCAAAAACTAAAAGGTGACCACAACCAAGATTATAGGCGTTTTCAATGCCTAATAATAAATCTTCGAATTCAATGACATTTTTGTTTCAAAAAAACTCCAACCTATAAGAAAAGTTATGAATTTTTCCTATAGGAGAAATCAAGACAATGCCAGCTCCATTTCTTTCATTTGAGCATGAACCATCAAAGCACATGTGCCACATACAATCATCTAAATCAATTTGTTCCAAGGGAATTTTATCCTCCTCAATAAAGATGGAATACACTCCTAGGTCCGCTTCGATATAGTTCACATCAGGTTGTGGGACACTCTCTATGTAAGGTGAAATCATTCCCTCTCTAAGGACTATAATGTTTTTACGATTTCGAGGAACAGATAAATGTGTCTCGTCGAGTGAGAGGTATCCACCCGTTAAATCTTTCCAATCTCTTCCCAAGATGATTGAGTAATTGCTTACTAGCGTATCAATTACTTGAATGCTAACAATTATCCTTATTTCAGGGTGTGCGCACAAAAATAAGGTCAGATATTTGATCTCACCTATGGTTGTTTGTTGTAGATTGATATAGGATAGCATGCTTCTGGCATTTTCGTTTGTACAAGATAAGCCTAGCTCTTCCATAATAATCTTTGACATCACACCTAGGCCCAAACTGCCATCAATGAGGCAACAATGGGCAATCTTATCCATGATCTTTACAAAAATATAAAAAGGGTCATTTTTTATAGGGTACCTAAAGTTATGTACACCTACCTTATTTATAGATGAGTCCTCTTCGTTCACCTCTTCAGAGAGGTTGGATACAACATAAACTTTTCCTTCCATGAATTGTTTCAGATGCCTCTGTTGTTCAGGGACGACAACCATGTCCAAAAGGGTTGCATCTGCTTTGATGTTGGCCAACTAGTTTAGGATATTGTATTTGGAAGAGGGGAGAGAGGAAGTAATTCCTTGACTCTTAGGAACCTTAGGAACCTGAACAGTAGCAACGGGTGAGGATGAGCTCAGACTAGAAGAATTTCGGGGAGGATCAAACTTTCCTTTGGGAGCATAGGACTTGTTCCTAGTATTGATGATCATGGCATCTTATGGCTCTACAAAATCTACAACAACGATTGTAGTTTCTGGTATTTTACTAAAGATCTTATCTCTGGCACTCTTCCTTACCTCACATGTTGCTTCCTCGTGGTGTTCCTCGCAAAAGTTTCACCAACTTCGAGGAAAGATAACTTTAGGCTGAAAATTATTTTCAATTGGGTTTCTAAAGGGAGGTGCAGAAGAGGATGAAGCTCCAGGGGTGAGAGGGGAGACCGACCCCTTTCTCTCATATGCTATCATATGATTGTTCATATATTGTACTGGTTGTAAGAGGGCAGACATGTCTGTCTATTTAAAAAATTCTCCCTGAGGAAGACATGTTCTTTCAAATTGTTATTCATACTCTAAACAAGTATGTAGAGTGGAACCAAGATTATCAATAGATTTTTCCTCAAGCCTATGACGATAGGGGTAAGGTAATGCATTGTAGTAATGCATAAAGGCAGCTTGGTTATGAGGTCGGATGAGTTCAGTGATTTTATTGTATAACTTAGTGAAATGCAAGTTGAAGGACTTGATGGTATCATCATCCTTATAGGCGATGTTATTGTATTCCTGTAACTTCTCGGCCGAGCTTTTAGATTTCCCATAAGTGGATCTGAACCAATAGATTAAATCCTCCCAAGTAGACAGAATATTAGGAGGAAGGTCAAAGAAATCGGCTGCAACCGACGAAGATGAATACTGAGAGGATAAAGAACTTCTAGTGCCACCAAAGCCACCACTAGATGCCATCTTGTGGATGATGGGTGAGGGATAAAAAGATGAGCTGGATGAATAATACAAAGTTGTCCTTAGAACACTTTTTTGGGTTGACAACACAACGTTCCTTCTTCCTATTTTAGCGATAGGATTAATTTCAGGTGATAAGCCTCTTATTCTTCTAGAAACGCGAGAGTCTAAGGACATGAAAGAAAGGCCAAAACTGAAGGAACAAGAAGGTTACTTCTGATTTCTAGGTTGTTTACGTATAGATTCCAATCATTCTTGAGCACTAATATCTTGTTCAATTGTTGCCCATGAATGATTAATCTCAGCACAAGTATTGGCAGTGTCTAAATTGGTGTTAAACAGATTCAAAGCAATGTTGGTCTGATCTTGAAGACTGGGCTCAATATTGGTGTAACAACCCAAATTGAATAATTTTTAAATTTGAATTTAATTAATTATTAAAATATAGTAAATGAGTCTTTTATTATTTTATTATTAAAAGTGGGTGAAGTAATTAATGGGGGGATAAGGTTGTATGGGAATTAATGGGAGGATAAGGTTTTTGGGGAATTAATGGGAGGATAAGGTTGTTGGGGGATTAATGAGGGGTACTTGAGAGAGGAGGATAACATAGGAGGGGAGCACTTGGAAGAGGATCTCATTTTTTATTTTGGTTTGAGAATTTCTGAAGGAGGAGGAGGAGGAGGAAATTGGAAGAATGGTTTTTGGGTAACTCTCACAGGGCACTGGTTTTGCTGGAAATTTTGGGCTCGGAGGCCAAGGAACCGTAAGGAATCCTGGGGCTAGGGAGTTGGATAGGTTGTTCCTAGCTAGTTGGGAAGTTAATCAGTTTTGGGCAGAGCTTCAGAACAACATCAGTTTGAGGTATTTATTATCATTATTATGTTGTGTTCATTATTGTTATATTATTCATTTTTATATAGCTGAACATGTTATTCATTATCATGCTGCTCATTTTTAAATTCTGCTGAACAGTGAATTGTTATTATGCTGAATAGTGAACTGAAAATAAATTATGATAACATTTATATATCTAGATTTTTGTTTGGTAAGGCTCTGTATGGTCAGGCCTTACATATGGTATCAGAGCCCGGTTTCAAAATTGATACCTGGGCTTGACCACCCAAAGCACTGGGATTTTGTCTTTTTCATCTATAATCCAATCCAATTTTGGTTGTTACAATCGCCTACGGAAAAAAATGGTGGCAATAAACCATTGTAGTTGCAATTATTGTTTGTGGCAATTGCAGTCGCATGCCTAGAGTTTGAAGAAAAGCACAATAAGAATATCTAAAATAAGTTTCTTTCTGCAAGTCAATTCCATCTTTTCTTGAAGGAGAGCATCTCTCAATCTCTTCCCTTGATAAATAATGATCTGATCCTTCAGAGCTGCTACCAACTGTACTATTAGATCCCTCTACTCTTCTTAAGATAGGTTCATTATCAAAGCTTGTTGAGTTACAAATTCTGTCTTCTTCTTTCCTTGCTAAAGTTGAACTGCCAGTAAAGCTTGTTATATTACAAGAGTTTTCCTCTCTTCTGCTAGTGAAAGCTAAGTTGTTGTTAATGCCCCATGAGCTACATGCACTATCTTCCAATCTCCTTGCAAAAGGAAGTCCATTGTTGAAGTTAAATGAATTTTTAAAGTTAGTTTCTCTTCTTTTGTTTGAAGCTGGCCCATTGTTGTAGCCTCCTGTAGAATGAAAGATTCTTGAAATTTCCGTGTGAGGTTGCGAGCATTATTCTGAAAAATACCTTCATTCCCTGTCCAAACAGGAACATTTTTATAGCTAGATGATAACCTAAAATTATGGGTACCTTGCATTTATTCTCTGGGATTCAATAAACATTTAGTCTATAAAGAGATTCTGAAAGAACCCTCTCTATTGTCTTCTCTATTGCCTGGGTACCCTCATTAAACCGATTGTCTAAAAGCACCCTCTACCAAACAACATCCTATATCTATCTCTAAAGCGCCCTCATTAAACATGTTCATTACTGTCGTAAATAAAGGATGAAAGCACCCTTCGTATTGTCTTCTCAGCTGACTGTGTGCGCCCTGAGGCTATGGAGAAAGATATATCTAACATTCTATACCCAGATCTAATATGCACCTCTGGCCCTTCTTGGTCAAATTGAAATTCGGTCGAAGCTCTTCGACCATGCTCTTTCTCTCCAGATCCCATATCTTCACACATTGTTGCGTAGAAGCACATAGCCAATACCTATTTGGGTTGAAGCACATCAAATTGATAATATCACCAGAATCCAAAGAATACAGACGTTTACCCTCAACCAACCCCATCCTTACCGCCGCTTGCACAGAGATATTCGTCGGGCGAAACCGTACAGGTGTTAATATAACCGCTGTGACCTGTCAGAGTAGTCCTGAGCTTAAGATTGTCTAGATTCTGGAACTTGGGTCTGGCGCCTTAGACCACTCGGCGCATTAATTTCAATATTTGTACAATTTCATTAATTTCAATATTTGTACAATTGTAGATATATCCACACTTGCAGTCGGTCACTATTATTTTGTTTTTACACAACAATAATCTCTCATTTGCGAGGGATAAATGTAGTTGGTCTCTCCACCATTAAGTGCAGTCGTTATTATTCTATTTTTCCACAACAGTAACCTCTTGTTCACGAGTGATAAATGAAGTCGGTCTCTACACCATTAATTGCATTCGGTATCTGAACCACACATTTTTTTGGGGAGCATTAAATGCAATCAGGTTATTAACTCATAGGATACATATTTGTCAGAGTCAATGTCCTCTTCGTTTGGTTTTTGGGTTGATCAACATATAGGGATCATGTATATATGAATATAGGAATAGATGCATGATATGGATCCATCTAGATTCATTTCCCTCCCTATTAATATCTATATCCCTATACATTGCATGCATGGCAAGAAATGATATGTTCTTTATATCCTTATTCCATTATATATGGTCTATTGGTTGATGATGTCATCAACATAGAAGATAATCCATCATAAAAAAAAAACATCTGCATGCACATTGGTGGCCATGAAAATTCTATTATTTATTTATTCAATGAGCAGATTACATAGCACTCCTTGCCTCTCTAGTCACAACATCAAAGCATACCAAAGCTTATCGTAAGCACAATACATTACTATTTATTTTGTTTTTAGTGTAAACCTGTATGACTTTGCTCAACCATTTTCATTTGAATGGATGGTTTCGTTGATTGAATTATTAATAATCTCATTTAGTTAGGAATATGTTTTGATTAATGTGGAATTGATTGATGCTTTGGATCATTGATCAACATATTGCATATGGCATACATAGAATACGTAACATCATCAAATTATATAGTCACAACATCAAATTATATATGTAACATCCCGCTCTGGCGCACTTACCAAACTTATTCTTTGAGGACACTTGCTCGCAAGTGATCTGGATTTTTATGATGATAAAACTTTTTCCTTCATTATGATGCGTTAAGTTATATGACAGGATATTTTTATTACTTTGATGTAGACAGGTGATGCTAACTCAGTTTCATTGAGTGTGCAGAGTTTCAGACCTTGAGGATGCAGAGGCATCGGTGGAACTCCCTTGGACTCCGGATTGAGTCAGGGAGTGGGCTATTTGAGTTGTTTAATTTACGGTGATATTGTTTTGTTTTGATGATATGCTATTGATTTTATGATATGCTGTTGACATGATCTGACATGATGGTTGATGATGCAGGCCGACGATAGCTTGCCGACCAGACTCACATATGGAGTAAAGGGGCCACACACGAGTTCCAGAGAGATTGAGGGAGAGGTGTGGACAACAGCCCTGCCACAGCCTACTAGCACTTCCGCCATGGCTCGAACTGTAGGTTAACGATTACCTAGTTCGAGAGGATCCACGATGCCGTGAGGGCAGACTACGACAGTCGCTAATGATGATTCTAAGGGGCGCGCAATAAGGCGGGGGCCTTATTCCTTAGATCCCTTAGCCTCCCACAAGTTCACCTGGCGGAGTGTTGACTCCAGGGGTTATAGAGTCTACCAATCCGTCAAGTCAGCGAGTGGCACCCTTGGAACACGTGGTGCATCCTGAAGGGCACGTCGCGCAAAGAAATGAAAATCAGCGAGTGGCACCCTTGGAGCACGTGGTACATCCTGAAGGGCACGTCGCGCAACTGAAGCAAACAAGGCGAGTGGCACCCTTGGAGCACGTAGTGCGTCCTGAAGGGCACGTCGCATTGATGATGATGATGAGACAACCTAGATGACCCTAGACCTTAACGCCTGATAAAATTCTTAAAAACGACTCCCCTAATTAAATTGT
>ML828291.1:26867-49750 GCA_009831015.1 Picea engelmannii
AAGTAGGAGACATAGGGTAAAAAGAAAAAATGAATCAACATTTAAGGAGTTACTAAAATTCAGAAACTTCATTTTAGGAAAGTGATTAAAAGCATGAGAGGGGATCTAGGAACCCTAGGAGTAATTTAAGGAGCGATTTTTGGAGGAGTGAGGGAATTGAGTCTTTTAATTTTTTTAAAAGAAATTAATTTTGGAGAACCCTAGGGATGAGTGACACTTGGACGACAGAGATTTTTTAGAGGTTTGTCATTAAAAATTTATTTAATTAATGTTTAGGAAAGTAGGTGGGTCTCAAATTTCTATAAAAGAAGGGGAAAGGAAGGAAGAGGGGATGAACGGTTAGCGTAACGTTACGCTGCCGAATTGTGGCTTGATGGATTTCTTGTGAGGAGTTGGGTTTATCTCAGCTGTGTTGGAGTGGTAGCTCAGCCGTGGAGGCGAGATGAGAAGCTAATCTTATCTCTGGTTCTTGTGTGGCCCCTTTGCGGCTCGGGGGGCTAAGGGGGAAGCAGAGTACCCCTAGCGTTTGGCTGGGAGGTACCGGTGAGTTTTCTGCGGTCAGTGAGCAGGAGCGGCGTGGAGCTGGAGCGACACGGAGCGCGGACGACACACGAGGACATCGTTGAGGCAACGATATAGTTTGTTATTTTATTGGTAGAATAGCATGAATTATGGAATCAGTTGATATCAAAAATTGTGGGTTGCGATTGGATTTAATGGCTGTAGTACTTGTCTCCTCTGCAAATTTAAGTGTAGCTGCTGCAACCTTTTGATTTTAAACGTTCTAGTGATAGGTCTTTATGTATACTTGCATCCTTGAAAGCGTTATTGTTGGTGTCCATTCAATCTTAGGAGGTTTTTAAATTATTTAAAAAGGGTTATCACCCAACGACCTCCCCTTTTCCCAGCGATGTTCTAACGAATTACATGTTGACTCCTATTAAATCTAATGACTGTGTTTTGTTGTGCATCAATCCAATATGGCCTAGCCTTTTAAATCCATTTAATATGTATTTCGCCCAGAAATCGAATTTATTGGACTGCGCGTCGTTTTAATGGATAGTTAAAGATTCATTGGAAAACGATTTAAATTTGTTCCATTAGTATCTAAATCGCTTATATCCTGTGAAACTTATGCAGTGAGCCATCGTTTACTGCGATTTTAATCTCTATGAAGATGTTGTACAGTGAAATTTATAACCTGTGAATGGCATTGAGTCATTAAGTTGGCAGTGATTTCTTTCCAGCTACTCTTCCTTCAGTATGAATGACAACTATCATCATTACACCCTGCTCTCCTTCTTCTTGGAAAGTGATTTGTATGTTTATATGGACCTGTGATTTTACGAAACCTTGACAGCCAAGCCAGCGATTAACTCAGTGACTCGAGTTTGGATTACCTGCACAATATTAATTCATAGATGGTAAAATCGATTATGCCATCAATTTACATAAATTTCTTGTCATTTACTGAATGTATTCTATTAAAGGAGTTCCCAACCTTTCCCAACCACTTTAGTATTCCATGATTTGACAACGTTAAATTCTGGGAATTTCACTCCTTGGGAAAGTTGGTATATTATTTTTACAGCTACATTTTACCTCTGCTACCCTGCGCTTGTTTTTACCTTGCAGGGAGGCTACCCGCGAATTCGCGCCCTGGCCCTTGTGTTTTTTTTTCTCTCTTCTGCGATGATGTTCACCCAGCTTGTCGAACGCTCTTTTTCCTCGGTGTCTGGTGGAGCATCTCAGCTTTTGCTGATCGAAAATTCCTCTTGCGTGTGGCCATTATCTCAGCGTCGACCGTGAGGACCTTCGTTGCGTTTTGTTTTGATTTTTCCGTGTTTCTGCGCATTCTTCTTCGGGGTATCGTCTTCCTGGCGACTCTGCATCCTTTGCCTCTAACCGTTCCCTCTGCTGCATGGCAGCGTTCCTGTAGGGGACCGAATTCCTGTGCAGTCGCGCCGGATACCCACGTAATCCACCTTTCCTCCCTTCCGTTTGCAGAAACCACTGGCATTCCTGTCACTGCTGTTACTCAACTGACAATATAAATTGCCTTTATATAATGCAAAGTAAAACGAAGGTTAAATGCAGCTACAGTATCGGTGAATCTAATGACCACCTGTCAGACCTGCGACTTTGTTCCCTTGAAATCACATGCACGGATACCCTAATAATTTCCCAGTTGTCAGTGCTAAATGGTAGTAACATCGTAAGCCTTATTTCCACCCAAGTATGTAAACATGATGCATTTCTTTATATCGATTTCTGACTATTGTTATCTTAATTTTTGTCTTGTTTATATGGATATTTGTCGTTCCAATATCGCCCTCCTTAGTATTGCCATTTTTAAATATGTTGTTTTATATATTGTTTTTTAATTCTGATGCTATCCTTATGTTGCCTTTCCATGATTGTCATTTAGATAATGGCATTGTCAATTGTGGTTAGTTTTATCTAGGGTCCTTTTAAATATTGGTATTTAAACTTGGTCATATTAAATAGGGTTAGTGTTATATATTGTCACCTTAGTTATACTGTCATTTTAATTGAGGACGTTTGTTACCTTGAATAGGATGTTAGTGATACCTATAATGCTATTTTATATTTGAATGTTGTTATTATCCAATATCGAACATTTTTAGTAACGTCATTTCAATATGGTGCTTTTAAGAGGAGCCATTTTTGTTTATTGCCCTTCTAAATTTTGCCATTGAAAAAAATATATGTATGGCTATTTTATGTATTGTCTTTTAAAATTTGATACTTGTAAATGTGACCTTTTAGTATTGTTAGGATTACATATTGATGTTTCCAATTATGATGTCATATTGTTATTTTTATCATACTCAGTTACGATATCAGATCGTTATGTGTAAAACTTGATGCCATTTATAATTATGAGGTGAAGGATGAGGTTATTTATCGCATTAATAATGAAAATTTACGATCATGGATGACATCGCATTGTGAGCTCCTCATGAATATTTTGATTTTTTTTTATCTTGTAAGGTCATTATAATTTTGTGGATGTAGCATATATGAGGAATTATAATTGTAAGATCATGGCCCGGATATGTGAGATAAATGAAAGGTGTTTAATAATTCATGGCAGTGTTATTGTAACTTTCATTGTTAATAATAACATACATGGTGTAATAACCTTGATTGGAGTACAATAGATTACACAGAGTTAGTAATGAGGGTTGTTGTTCATTTAAATAATGTTGAATTTGGGTTTTGTTGTCGGAGTCCTCTTATCACACGCCATCCGTAAGGGGCGTATTTGTTCTTCTTATTTACGTTGTACTTGATTATATTCAGTTAGTTGCTTGGTGTGTTGTGTCGGGTGGGATGTAGACACCTCCATGTTCCTCAGAACAGTCGCCAGCCCTGAGACCTTAAATGGTTAAAATCGATGGGAACCTGGGCTTGAGCGTTTCTTATGTTTATTGGAGGTCCTAACCATTGCAGGGTAGGACGGGCGGGAGGTCAGTCGTATTTAGCAGTCAGTTTTACTTTGTTGTGTGATCATCATTTATGCATGTGGTTACGTGTTGTGCATCCTGGTCATCTTCTTATGTTCATCCTGGTTGCATCGTATTCGTCGTCGGGTGGCGACGTAGAGTCGAATGGGTTGTTGTTGTTTCCTTGTACACACGCACACACACAATTAAAAATAAATAAAAAATAAAAAATAAATAAATAAATAAATAAAATATTGCACCTATTATTGGAGTGGTTGTCGTAACGAGGAGGACGTTACACATTATATATGGTCTATTGGTTGATGATGTCATCAATATAGAAGATAATCCATCATAAAAAAAAAAAAAACATCTGCATGCACATTGATGGCCATGAAAATTCTATTATTTATTTATTCAATGAGCTGATTACATAGCACTCCTTGCCTCTCTAGTCACAACATCAAAGCATACCAAAGCTTATCGTAAGCACAATACATTACTATTTATTTTGTTTTTAGTGACAACCTGTATGACTTTGCTCAACAATTTTCATTTGAATGGATGGTTTCGTCGATTGAATTATTAATAATCTCATTTAGTTAGGAATATGTTTTGATTAATGTGGAATTGATTGATGCTTTGGATAATTGATCAACATATCGCATATGGCATACATAGAATACGTGGATATCAAATTGATACAATCCTTTCTACCAAATCAATACTTTCAAACAATTTCTCATTAATATGTGAGATCTCATTAATTGGTTGATAGGCCAAAAATGTAAACAACACATCTAGACAAATCCTTGATATGTTGATGGAAATTATATGAGTTTACTTGTGGATTTTTATTTTATTTGTATTATTCACATCAAGACTCGATGTGCATGAAAACCTCTATTAAATATGTTTTTGTACTTAATGAATTATTTAAATTATATGAGTTTACTTGTGGATTTTTTATTTATTTGTATTATTCACATCAAGACTCGATGCGCATTAAAGCCTCGATTAAATATGTTTTGTACATCTTGTAGTGGGATTATAACATAGTGCTACACATACACCAAGGGGTAATTTTAGAAAGGTCAAATACTTAGTGTGAAAGTATAAAACCTTGGATTGTTTACCATTAGTAAAGTGGAGGTCTAAATCTGTTTTTTTTGTAATATCAATAATTTTAGAAAGTAATATACATATTGTTACTTAAGACTTCTATTGTATAGAAATAAAAATATTATATATATATATATATATATATATATATATATATATATATATATATATATATATATATATATATATATATATATATATATATATATATATATATATATATATATAATCAATTACCTTTGTCGTCTAATAATAATAATAAATGTAGCCAAACATATATATTGACCCAAATATTTACTTATATTTAAAGGGACATATTTCATTTACTTGTCTTGTCAAAACTTATTATGTGAATTTATGAAGTTTGGTAATTAAAAACTAAGAAGTGCAAGTTCTTCTTATCTTTGTGTGTGTGTAATAAAAATAAGGAGAGGAGAATTTGACAATGCTAATTTAAGTCTTATCCATAAGTATGATTTTGAGGGACACTAAGGGACACAATGCAAGTGCCTATAGTTTCTATTACCTCGGATGACCAACCAAAGCATTGCTAAGAATCCATAAATGTGGGTCACTATGGGTGAGATTGGGTCAACATGGGTGAGACACCAATGCCATATGCAATGCCAAGTAAATTGATTTCGTAAATATGTCAACAAGTTTTAAGTGTTGGTGTTTTATATTTTAATAGAGATCAATGATGGTTCTTGTAGATTAGGTGTTAATAATAATAATAATAATAATAATAATAATAATAATTGGGTTTTTATTTATTTATTCTGTTTCTTTAGGAGTTTGAATTTAGGATAGTGTAAAGAAATGAAATTTTCATGTGACGTTACTCGATAGCTTTATTTTGAAAACCTCCTCATTGTATAATAATGTCTTCTATCAACTTAGTTTGAATATTTACATTTTTTTATTTATTGTTATTATGGAGAGGGGATATATATTGTTTATAAACTAGAGTGGAGTTCATGTATATCTTGTTAAGGTTTTGTAACTTTAGTAAGATGAGTGATAAGTATTTTAACTGTTGTTAGTTGATTAAGACAAATAATTAAGAGAGTGTCATAAAAGGGGCAAATGTGCTTCATATAGAACACTTTGTGAAGAGGGGGTGTTCCTTTGGAGAAAAATAGCACTTTCCCTATGAGAAGGGTGAGTTATATAAATGGGAACACACATATTAAAATACATTAATCAATTTAGTCATTTATTTTAAATAGAGTTTCCTCAAAAATAAAATAATAAATAATAAATTTAGATGAAGAATGATGAAAACACGATTCCTATTGTTAGACTTATTTCATAGTAGGGAGACAGTATTTGAAAGTGATAACATGGATAAGAAAAGAGCTAGAGATCATAGTTGGAAACTATTATGTAAGTATAGAGCATATAATTTGTAGACATGTGTAGTACAATTATGGAAAGAGAATACCTTAAGGACAAGTGACTAAAGATTTTGGAATGAACCCTTATAGTAAATGTATTCTTGAAAAATAAATAAATAAAACACTCACTAACCCATGTGTCAACATGGTTCTCTTTACATATATGCACATTTATAATAGTGAATTGTGATAGAAATCATGATTTTCCTCGACTATGATAAATAAAATCCTATACTCAACATTAACTTGGTGGAGATCTAGCTTTATGACTTAGGAGGAAAGTGAGATTGAAGACAAAGATCAAATAAACCATGAAGTGAAAGCATCATATAACAATCAATTAGAAGTATCTTAGTCAATGTTCCTAAGCATGGAAAACTTTTGTGTGGCAATATCATTAGTGATGGCATATGTATTGTCAAGCTAGAATGATAATAAAAGTCAATAATGATTGTTTATAATTATCACGATATGTCGGGTGGGATTATACATATGAATTAATGAAATTTGTATCAAACTCAATTAAAGATTCACTTAACAAGAGAATCAACGATGAGAAAATGCTCTAACTAGCAATCAAATGAGTAGACTATACATTAACTATGGGGGGGGGGATCCTATATGAAACTTAGGAAGAATAAATCTATAAGAGAAGTGTGTCTTTTCCTTAATTCAATTACAAGTGGTAATGAAATAGTGTCGAGAATTAGTTAGGTTCCTGCTAAATAGGTGTAGGAGTTAGGAATTAATATATTGATTTACAGTGAATCAATATATTAATCACCTTGATGATAGACAAGGATTAGACATTACATTGGTTGTAATCATCTATCTGGCGACTCCATGAAGGACGGATCTGTTGGTGACTCCACTGGTATATAAATGAACCAGATCTTAGCAAAGAGGTATGTGTTCTGCAATTTCTCAAGTATTTCTGGTTACCTTCATCTAGTACCTAGTAGAGATGAATGGGAACATAGCCTTCCCAGATTTCGAGGAGAAAAATGGGAAGTACCAATTGAACATTCGTTGGATTTTCATGAGTTTATTCATCAGCTCCAGATCATACATGACGATGTTAAGATTAAACTTTTCAAGTATTCATTAGAGGGGATAGCCCCTGATTGGTGCAGGTCTCTTCCACCTTCAAGAATTCACTCATTGGAAAGTTTTCATTATGCTTTCCATTTGTTTTGTAAAGATGAATTTCCAGCTGAAGGTCTCTTTGAAGATTGTCGTGATGAATTTGATAAGCATGTTCAACAAGAAGTAGTCTTTTCTTCTATTTGTCAAGATGAAAATTATGTTGTTAAGAAATATCTTCATGATACAAATAAGAATTGCATAGATATAAATGCATCAGACCTTATCTCTATTACACCTATTGCCTTTGATTTACATGAAGAAACAATTAGAGAAGAAGTTTTTTCTTAACCTTTTCAAAAGGTTGCCTACGATATGTTTTCACCTGTGATTAGGGAGAATGATCTAAAGACTGTCTATCTTTCTTCGCATGATTCAGGAGTTTTCTTCTCACCTATTGTTGATAAGTGTGTTGATGCAGTAGAGAAGACCCTTACTTCAAAGGATGTTGATTTTAACAGCAGCCAACCCATATATGGCATTTATGAATCAGATTTCGACGAGCCTTTTTCTTTGCCCATAAAGGAACAACATCATGTTGTAATCAGCCATTCCATGTTTGCAGAAGACATTGAATGTGATGAGTTAAATCTGGCCGAAGATTTCAGGTCTTCTCTTCTGTTTATAATGCATCATGAAAAAAAAATTGAAATCACCTACGAAGAAGATATCTCTCATCATGATCAAGAAATTGCTGATCCACATTATGATAGCCATGAGGATACCTTTAACATTGTATCAAATTCATCTATTAAATATGACTGTCATGATGATCAAATTATTCCTTCTGGAAACTTTGAAGATGTTGAGCAGATTGACATATCCGTAGAACACAGTTTCAGATCTGCAATAGATAGTAAGGACAACTTTTAGTTTTTTGATTTGCAGACACAGGGGAATTGAAACACACATGAAGAAGAGGAAGATGAGGGCAGCTTAGAGTTTCCAGATTTGCAAGGACTGTCTAATCTTCAACTAGAACATCAGGAAGATTGCAACATATACAACAAGGAAGATGATGTGCTTAAAAGTTCAGATCAACAATCCATCTTATATGACTCTCTGACAGAGGTTGAGTAGTCCGTATTTAGCATTGAAGGCATTCAAATCATTTCAATTTTCAGTTGGATCAGCAGTTCAAAGAGGTATTTCATTATGAATTTAATGACCCTTTTGCTGATTTTCTGGAATCCATGAGCAACTTAAGTATCAAAACATTTTTGTTAGATGAAGGATAGTTTTACGTCCTTTTAAATTATATTTCTGCATAATATGGCTTTCATTATCTCTTGGGTCAAGATCAAAGATAAATTTAGAAAATCAGTTTCTGATTTGGCTGCATTGGAAATTCAGTTTTACTTGATCAATCTGCCTCTACTTGTTAGTGTAGGAGTAGGCAGAAGAATAAGCTCGCCATACGAGCAACTAGATCTTTTTTAGTTGTTGAGCTCATAAATAAGCAGGGCAGGTTACAAGCAGGCTACAGGCAGGCTGCAGGTTTGCAGAGGAACAGTTGCACAGGCCAGATGACTCCATGCCCATTGCTAAAGGCTACTAGAACTACTAGGTTATTAGAAACCTCGCAGGGAGGTCTCCATCACAGTTGGAGCCAAATGTTAGCTCCCAAAATGAATCAGTCAATTTGTTCAATTTTGTAGGTGATAGCGTGGTCATTAATAGAATCCTATATAAATTTTTAGCTTTTAGAAGTGTCAAAACATAGGATTTAAGGTTTATTCTAGAAATAAATTGATCCTCCAAAGGTTGTTTCAAAATTTTGTGAAAAAGCTTTTCAACAGATAACATATGTTGTAAAGTTGATGTTAGCTGGTGAAAGCCTCGGGTTTCAACGGTTAAGGTGTACTCCTCGCAAGCAAGCAAGCTGGTGAAAGCGCTAAACACAGATTTATCTTAAATGACTCCAGAAATAAAAAAGGGACACGCTCGACACACGTCATACAATCATTATGACTAGCTAGTCAAAACAAACAATGATGATGATACCGTTTGTTCACATTTTAACACGACATTATGGCAGATCATGCTCACAAATTTTGTGTGACAGTAAGGAGAGGGTTTGAGCTAACGAACTCTCAATCATCATTGGAGACAGAGGAGAAAGTAACAGCCATTAGTTGACACTCCAGCAACAAAATGGAAAGAATTCTAAGATTATTGTCTATGGAATCACATGCTTCATATTTCAGATCACTGCAGATGTTATAATAATGAAATCCTAGCTTATGGGCATCTGATCTTAAGCACCTCGGCTCTGGGGATCTATGTATTCTTCCAAAATATCACTTGGTAAATCCGTTTCTTGAATGGCCACACCGAGTTCTTCCAATTTTTAAAGGAGCCCAACATTTGCTGCAAGCAAAGGAGATATGAAGATTTTTCTTTGTTACATTCTTGGTTTATATCTATTTCATGTGCAACATTATTAAAGAGGATCGTTTCATATCCAACGCTCAAATTGGTTTCAAATATGCCTTTCCTTGGGGGTAGAACATGGTTTGAAATGAGCACATTGCTCATATCCAAGAATCAAGAAACACCAATTCTTTTAGAAGATATTAGTTCACAAGGTGCCACAGGGAGGTTAAAAACTGATCTGAAAAGAACCTTTGAAAAATGATACCTGATCTTTCGGGGGAATTTTGACTGCTTTTACTAGCTCTAAATGCAGGATTGAAAGTACCATTGGAAAGCTTAGGATTTCTAGATGTCAATCGACTATTCAAGTGTGTAAAACGGACTCTCCACGGCTGAGAAATTTGATTTTTACCAAGACAGAACTTTCACTAGTGCAAAAGGAGGAATTATAACCAGTTAGCCGATGAAAAGCAAAGCTTTCACTAGATAATTAGCAAATCTTAAGGCAAAATAGTTGGTGAAGCCTGTTACATGACAGCAAGGTTGTATTTTTGTCCAGATCTGACTTTTTCTCAACCAAATATTTCAAGGTTGGTTTCTAAAGATGCATAATAATTAAATACATCAGATTTAAGGTTTTATCTTGATGTATTATGTGTTTAAGAAGGTGGAAAGGTAAAATTGGTGAAACCTGTTACATGGCAGCAATGTCGTATTTTTGCCCAGATTTGACTTTTTCTCAACCAAATCTTTTGAGGTTGGTTTCTAAAGATGGATAATAATTAAACACATCAGATTTAAAGTTTTATCTTGATGTATTTAATGTTTAAGGTGGAAAAGTGAAAATGGTGACCTAGTTCATGAGCAAAAAATTGTCTTTTTTGCCAAAGGTGGCAAAGTCAAATTTCCTATGAAGATTCATCAGCCTTGGAAGGTTTTCTACATCTGTCAAAGAGTTTGGAGGATATGAAGGCTATCAAGATAGAGTTTGACTCCTTAGATAGGATCTTTTCCTGTTTTGTTTTGACTTTCCATTATTAGTATTCTAGATCCATTTTTATAGGATCTCATCCTACACTTGTTGTATCTATTTTGATTTGACTATTTTTAGTAAATCTGATCCATCTTTCAAGGATCTAGATTTCATCTTGTAAGGCTATAAAGCCAAAGACATTTTGAGCACTAGGGGGCTCAATGCTGGATACATTTTTCTATTGTACTAAGACTCTTATCTTGATAATAGAATCACAGTCTTCTTTTGCCGTCAATGTCAGATTTGTTCATGCACTTCATTATTATGTACTTTATTTCAGTTTATCTTAGCTTCTAAGGACTGTCATCTTATTATTAAGCTCATGAACTTGAATTAAAGGAATTCTTACTATCTTGTATGACCCTACACATTGTTGTACTTGGTTATCTAGACTAGTGTTCTTCATACCCTATTTCAATTACTTTGTCTGATCATTGATTTCTAAAAGCACTGTCTTATTCGAATGCATGATAAGTTGTTCTTCTCATTAGCCATTGAGTTATCCCATTGATCCAAGCATACCAAATTTACCATATTCTTGAGTTACCAAGCATCTTTGGCCTACAACCCCAAAGAGTTTCTTGGAGTGATAACAGAGTCGACCTTCAACAAAAAGTGAGAGACTCTCAAGACAATACGGTGAACCCACATGCCATATCACGAATAGCTTCACAGACAGGGTGACAATTCACGAGATAGGAGAGACTATGGACAGAGGAGCAGAGGCTTCTTCTAATAACACTGAGAACACACAGGGCATAACCCTCGTAGTTTTCCCAATCAACCTGCACAATGCTGATATAAAAACAGAGCCACCAAATAACAATCAACCCTAAAGCAAATATATTGATAGCCACCCAACCAATTTGCAGAAACCACAATTATATGCGAACCCATGATCGGGTGAAAACGATAGCAATGACCCATGGTGGTTCCAAAATCAAACACCGCAACCAAATACGATTGGACAAGTTTACAAGAACTGTGTGGACATGACCAAGAAGTCTAGACCGTATGAAACCCTTCAAGAAAAACCAATAAGGAAGACAAAGAGCCTTCATGGCTTCTAGCACTCAGAATAATTAATGAAACTGTGACTTCAACCATTATTGCAATGAAAACCACACAAACAATCCATTCCAGAGAACATCACAAGTTTACACAATTTCCAGTCTCCATAAAGCACAGACCCATACATCCCCAAGCCAATATCTATTTCATAACCAAAGCGGGTTCATGGATGGTGAAAAAGACATACATGTAACCAAGAAGCCTTAAAAACACGAGGTTAGTTGAGCAGTTCTTCCCTCGCCTGAAAGTCGGAGCATAACCACAATGAAACATAATTGAATAATAGCCAAGCTAGGGTGACAACCAGTGAGAGAGGTATGGAGTGATGTGCATTAAATGCACGTCGCCTCCATCCTCCGCTCATTCAATTCCTTAGTACACGCCATCCAACCCTTCATTAATTCATTTAGTTAATATATGCATCGATCTTAACATCCATCACTTGTCAAATGCACCACCCTATATCACATTAACCATTTCCAACCACACCATAATGCATATCACATGTATCTCCATATAACTGAATAAATCGTGTAGCCACTAACCATGTTAGCTAGGACTAACAACAATCCTTAAATTTTAATGCATGTAGTGTAGCATAGTAGCATAGTTTAATTTCTTCCTTAGATTTTTTCCATATGGCTCTTTTCACTTGCTCTTATTTCATATTACTAACATGTGTCTTGTGCAGGTGCAACATGTAACAGATCATAGCGCTAAATAACAAAGTGATAAAAATGGATATAGGTAATTCACACAATATGGAATTTAGATCTTAGAGAAATTAGAACAACACATTTTCCATCTGTTATTATGTCACAAATAAAACCAATAAATCATCAATCATGTAGAACCATGTAAGCAGTGTCGAACAACAACATAAACATCAAATAAGAACCGAATCTGATCTCCCAATCTACAAGGGGGTCCCACCTACTAGTATTATATATATCAATAGCTTATAATAATAGGCCTTAGAAACACTTTGCGGGTAAAATCCTCTTTGCAATTTTTATCGTCAACACGAGTCTCTTCATTTTCCATGTTCTCACTAAAGAAACATTAGTTTTGATACAATGAACTCTGACAATATACTCAATCTCATTATTGAAAAGAGGATATTTGTTGTTTTCACGATAGAATATATCTTTCCTATCAAATAAATATGAACTTCCCAAGACAATGCTGCAAATGTCAAGTGGCATCACATCTAACTCAACCTGATCAAAGAACTTAGATGTAATTGTAAATCAGATTTTACACTGCTTTGTCACTTGCAACTTAGCATAGTCACACACCCAACATAATGGACATGGTTTAACATGAGGTGTTGTTTTCAAACCCAACTTCTTAACAATTTATTCATATATTAAATTAAGTTGAGATCCATTGTCAAACAAAGTATCTATCTTTGTATGCCTCACTATAAATCTAACATGAAAAATATCACTCCATTTCTTTTGATCAATAACACTTTCCAATTTAGCAGATTGAACCGAAATATTAGTAATAGATATACATTTTCTTCCCATTTCCATGATCTTAGTTTCATCACCTAAATCTGATCCCATATCTTGTAGAATGATGCAACAGTCTTTTGCTTTCCCTTATCCTGGAAATTTTTTGGTCGTAACTCTGGATGCAACTTCCAACACTATGATTCCTCATGTCCCTTCCTTTTGCAGCGAGAACATGTAGGTTTCTCTTCAAATTTATTTATTGTAGTTGATTTCTTACTCTTCCATCTTCCTTTCGATTTCTTCTCGAACTTGTGTGGCTTCTTATCCTCAATCACAAGCTTTCCCATTCTATCTTCTAGATGAGTCTCTTGTATTGACACTTCATCAATATTAGTAAGGTTAAAAATCAATATAGTTTGTCGAAGATATGAATGCATACCGCCAATATATTTCAAAAGAGTTTCTCAAGTATATAGCTAAATTCCTAAGAATAATGATTTCTTTTTAAATTCTTGTGTATATACTTGAACATTGTTCCCTTTTCCTTGCCTTAGATGTTGTCATTCTATTATTGTAGTTTGCACATATGAGAATGGATAAAATTATTTTCTTATTGCAATAGTAAATTCATCCCAAGAAGAAATTTATTTATCCCGTTGAATGAGATCAACTTGTGTCTTACTCTCCCACCATATCAAGGTTGTGTTGCCCAGATGAAGAGTAGTTAGTTGTATCTGTGCAATGTCATCTATGATTATTTGTACCTTTCAATATACTTCAATTTGTTTGAATCAGTTGTCCAAATTCTCTGCGTTCAATTCTCCATCATAAATTGGCAGTTCAAACTTTACATCTAATTTTAATAAAGGAAAATCACGAGCATGTGAAGACTTCTTAGAGGGATTCTTTTTATGTGAAGAATGTTTCCTTGCACCAGAAGAAGATGATGACGAGGATGACGGTGAAGAGGGTTTTGAAGGTCCACCACCTTTATCTCCCCCTTCATATTTTACCGAAGATCCTTCGTCCCCAGTCTTATGGACTCTTCKATATAAATCATCTATTATTTCCCTCTTTGAGAGAAGTGTAGCCATAATTTCCTCAGGTTTCATAGGAGGATCTTCTCCTTCCTTTCCTTTGGAAACCATCTTGCATTTACAAAATCTCTTTTGAATCTTGAGCTTATAACTCGCAAGATTTCCTTTACCAAGATTGAATATAGACCTTGTAAGACTTCACTTGCAAACACTTGTCAAAAACCAACTCTGATACCAACTTGATCCAAAAAATCCTTACATGTTAGTTAATATTTAATACACATAAACATCTAACTTGATTTCAAAATAATAATGATCATTTGACTTCTTGCATAACACATATGAATTTACTTATATATCCAAAATCACTTCAATGACAAATAACTTGCAAGATAATTGGGTGAAATAGAACAACAATAATATATCACATACACACGTTTGTTAACGGAGTTCACCCAACTTGKGCTACATCTTCAGGTTCGMTTCCAATCGAGACTGCTTTATTAATGCTCAAATGCTTCTACTTTTACAATGACCTTTTAGCTTGTTTCTCAAACTCAGAAACATAGTGCGCCATCAAATTCCTTTCAAAATTTTGAGAAAAATGAGTATAAACACCTTATACTTTCCTCAAGGAACCCTTTGGCATGCATTGTGGTGCAAAACCAAAGTCTAGGTAGCTTCCTTGGCACAAACTTTGATGCACACATGCATAATTTGGGCATGCATTTCTAAAAATCGTACTCAGTGTGTCATGTCCTGGTCTTGACGTTGACTTAAATAGGGCTCAGCCCCTAACCTCCATCCACAACTGTAGGCAACCTTAACTAGAGGTTGGTTGGAATTCTGGAATAAAGGGCACCTTTGGTGCAGTGGTTAAGGCGTTAGTATAATTAGGAGGAGGTAACGGGCTTGAACCTATGGACCTCTTCCCTTTTGGAACTTTGTTATAACCGGTGTATATGTTTTGTTATCCCCATGAATATAGGGTGTCGGTTACATTGTAATCCATATGAACCTTGGGTCGAGGGCTTATCCCTCACCCCTTTTTTCCGGTCGACTAAACCTTAACTTAAATTTAAATGTATTATATTCCATATGACTATTAAGTCATAAGGTTTTTCCTATTAGTAAGGTATGGAAATGTTTGGCATGATGTCGAGGGTTTGACTACGTTCGACCCACAAAAAATTTGATAAACCATAGCCATGAGAGGCCTATGGGAGACTGCCACCCGTCGAGATTTGATTCGACCACTTGTACTTGTATGGTTGCTTTGTCACCTTTCGAACTCAGGTGTACATATGTGTATGTTTGTTCCATGTGTAACCCTTCTAGTGGTGCCACGTGTCACCCCTTTTTGATCTTTTGACCTTGTTTGGCCAAAACTTTAACTGCCATAAATTTTGCATACAAACTCTATTTGAGATGATTTTTGCACCATTGGAAAGCTATCACCGAGATCTATGCAATGAATTACTTTTTTTTTAGAACATTTGGGATGATCAATTTTTGAGCATTTCTGGATCCTCCTAGATCAATTATCTTTGTATCTTTGATCTTCTTGGACTAATATTATTGTTGCATAAATCCATAAATGAAAAATATGTGACAACATGTCTCATAGTTCGAATGGCTCAAGGTTCCTTAGACGAGTTGCAACAATGAGAGTTGTAGCACAGAATAGTTGCCTCTTAAGTTGCATCAATTGTACTTCATGTGAGTTGCAACATAGGTGAAATTTCATCAATGAGAGTTGCAACAACTGTACTTTAGGCGAGTTGCAACAAAAAATTGTTCTATGACAAGTTGTAGCAGCTATTGTAAGGAGTTGCAGTAAGGAGTTGTAGCATAAACTAGTTCCATGGCAAGTTGTAGTAACTTTTGTAAGGATTTGCAACAATAAGTTGCAAAACAAAATAGTTCGCTGGTGAGTTGAAATTGTTGTTGTAATGAGTTGTAGCAACTACGTGGGAGTTGTAGCAAGAGTTGCATCACCGTCCTAGAGTCCTAGCAACAATGCTCCCAAGTTGCAGCAATGTTTCAGAGTTGCAATGACTGCTATAAGGAGGTGCAACAACTATTTGGTAGATGCAGAAGTGGGAACCAAAATAAATCGTGTGGCGATATCACATTCTTCACAATAGCATGTATGGAACATCGTATTTGCAGATTAACTCAAAGATAAATTCAAATATGATCATTTTCTAATATTTAATCATAAATTCATGCAAAGTGCTAAAGAAATGAAATGAAAACACTTTAAGTCTAAATCCTGCACAATGATGGATTGGTACACGGTCTAGGTAAGTGGAAAGGGGTTAAAGGTAGGGAAAATATGGTATAAAAAGATGTCATTTATGGATCTTTTCAGGTATCCTCTACGTGAAGAGGTGTATTCTGGATGAAGTATCCTTGATGTTTCGAAGCAACCATGTGAAAAACGTCGCAATGCCGCACAACCTCTAGTGGTGTACGATTGCAAAATTTGACTAGGCACACTATGAGGATGTGACAACAACCAAAATGGAAAAAAGTTATTAGTAATCTATAGTATAATGTTATTTGCAAATACATGAACTCCTAGTTAACTTTCATCATTTTTATCATTTACTGTGAAAATCCAGTAATTGAAAATTGAGAAATCTTATTAGTTACCATATTTTATTTTCATGATAGCCAAAATCAATTTATTCTCAAAATAATAACTCGTATTACAAACTAGGAGTGAAATATACTTTTTTTTTGGGTCAGATTAATATTAATGGATTTCATTTTAGGTTATATGCATTTATTGAATTGAAAACAATATCTCATCATGAAAGTTTTTTATTTATATAATAAAATATAATATTATGATAACTCGTGGATAGGTATTACAAACTAGGAGTGAAATCAACTTTTGTTTTCAACTTTTGTTTTCTGATTATACTTTGAATATAGCTATCCATGGAGTGTGGAAAATGCTATTAATATTAATGGATTTCATTTTAGGTTAAATGTATTTATTGAATTGAACAAAATATGTCATGATGAATTTTTATTTATTTATATAATAAAATAGAATATTATATTTATTTGATAATGTTGGATTACTGAGAGGGGGGGTGAATCAATAATAGAGCAATTTAATCATTTTTAACCATATAATCCAAGTGTTATATCAATGTAGAATTATCATCCAATAGTTGCAGAGTAAATAAGCAATGAACAAATGAACAATCATACACATACACAATACACATGTGTTTTACGTGGAAACCCAAAGTGGGAGAAAAATACGAAATGATTTTTCTTATATGTCTTGAAGAACTACATTCATTGGAAGCACCAAATTCCTTTGTTTTCCAGCTGCAACTGGAAGGAGACTCCAACCCCCTAGTTTCTCAGGCTACAACTTGAGGGAAGCTCCAACTCCCCAATTCTCTGGTTTCAACTAGAAGGAGGCTACAACCCCTTATGTTCTTCGGCTACAACCCCTTATGTTCTCTGGCTACAAACACCTGTCATTGCCTCGTCCAACCGTCCTGACGTATAAGTAGAATGATGGAACCTCTATCACACTATTACTGTGAGATATACTGTTGTAAACTTGTACCAATCAACCTGTAATCAACATGTACCATAAAAAAGTGTATCAACCATGCACCAACCTATACAAAACCTGTACCATGAGCAAGTGCATCGACCATGCACCAAACTTGTACCATGAACAAGTGCATCAACCATGCACCAAACCTGTACAAATAACCTATTCAAACAACCTATCACAATAACCTGTCTCATCAATATTATCAACCAAATAAGATCTACTCACCAAGATCAATCACCAAGATGTGCATCAACCAAGAACAACACAACAACTCATAATCATCACCAAGATCAATACGTGCTTCTGATAATATACCAATACAAGTATGCTACATCATCCATAAACCATGTGTCAACAAGACTACTAACAAGTGCCTCCAACCATGTACCAAGTATGTACCAATCATGTATAAACTACTCATAAACTATGACTCATCAATATGTACCGATATCATCAACTATACACCTCATGTATGTGCGAACTCATCAACTACTTGTCTCAACCATGTACCCAACATGTACCTCAACCAAAAGACCTCATCAATTTCATCATCCAAATATGATTTGTAAATCTGTAATAGACCTGGTGTATGTGATCACATATCTGCAAACCTTCCTTAACTTTAACAAAAAAAAACTAGCAATTTCATCAAAGTTTACTTTAGTCTCACATGACTAGTTTTGGATTAGTCAACAACCCTAACTTGAAATAATCATAACTATGTACCTGTAATGAAGAAAGATATGAAAATAGTACACAATGTTATTCAGTGTGTTTTATGCAATTCCTCCAGGTGTCACTACTTGGAACCTCTCAAAAAAAGAGTTATAGCAAAAATGACATACCTTGTTGAATTTTGGCTTATTCTAGAGAGCGAATTTGTAGAGCGTGCCCTGCACAGAATATTTGTTGTATGGATCTAAAAATTTTACACAGAATACTAAAAAATTTATTCTAAGAAGCACATTTGGTCTTACTTAATTTTAATCTTTTATGAAGAATTTATGACGTTTTTACCCGAAACGCCTGTTTTAGACTAGTTTCAGGACTAGCCAAAACCCTATTTTCCACAGAGTGTAACTCCAAAAATATAATGACCCACAATATGAAATTCGTAACACAACTACTTGGATATGTTTTCTCAATGGCCTATAAATTTCATGGTCTGAATCATTCTATAAAAAAAGGTAATGCGAAAATGGTGAGATGACCTGTAAATAACATACCTTAGAAAGCATCATCAAAAGAATTTATCCTCCCTTGAATTTTGGCTTTATTTACTTCACCTTCTTTCTGAAATTAAGCTTAGATATCCTTTGGTCACCCCAGTCACCTGTAGATATTCAATATTCTCAAGTGTGATTTAAAATGAGAGAGCTTTGCCTCTTATTTATACTTTCATGTAGCTTCCTCAAGGGGTTACCTTTTAACCATCTTAACCCACTTTCCTCATTTTAAGGTTAACCAACTTCTAACCACTTATCCAATTAGTAATTTATCCATTAACTTTATTATTTAAATAACTCATTTTTTATCCACTTTGACTTATAGTACACTCATCACTTCACTTTACCTCAAGGGGTTACCTTCTAACCATCTTAAACCACTTTCCTTATTTTAGGGTAACCTACTTCTAACCACTTGTCAACTTAGTAATTTCTCCATTAACTTTATTATTTAAATAATTTATTTTGTATTCACTTTAAATTATAGTACACTCATCACTTCACTTTATTATTTACCTTCTAAAAATCTCTTAAACCACTTTGACTACTTTGACTTTTTGGGGCTTCTACATGACTCATGAGGGTTCTCCAACTTCACATGGCCATAACACTCTAACCGTGAGGAATTATGTGACGGTCCGCATACCATTGGAAATTAAATGACATGTAATATCCATATAGAATGGTATTACCTATAAATATATCAAAAATCATATCGTTATCCATCAAACAAACTTTGGTCCATTACTCAAACTTGGGTTCTCCATCTTCTCATGGCCATAACTCTCTAACCGTGAGGAGTTATGTGACGTTACACATACCACTAGAAATGGAATGACATGTAATATCCATCTAGAATAGTCTTACCTTCAAATATATTAAAACTCGTACCATTATACATGAAACAACCTTGGGTCCATTACCCAAACCTTTGTGCTACCTGAATTCGCTTCCATACTTTCTCCAAGAGTTGAAATCAATCACTAAGGGTTGATATAAATCTACAATATCACTCTCCAATGGTTGACATCAATGAAAACCATCAATCCATACCAACTATCCATCAACCTAAGCCAACTGTATGACAATATCCCCCTTTGGCATTGATGGCAACACTTAGTCATGATAACATTCATGCTTATACTCCTCATCAATATTTCTATCTCTCCCCATTTGACATCAATGGAAAAGGGTATCTACCTTTGGGGCCGATCCCCCTGAATGAACTCTCCTTGGGGCTACTCCTCTTGTCTATGTGCCTTTGATTTTTATTTGTGTTTATAAGCCTCTGATTACTCTCTTTCCCTTCATATGAATAATATCTCCCCCTTTGACAAAGGGTATCACTCTGAAGTCATATCGCTCATTCTTCCCTTGTGATAATCGCTCCCCTTGGAAACATGCCTTTATGCTCTCTCTCTAAGCATTTACCTTTGCATCTGATAAATATCTCCCCCTTTGTCCTATTTATGGTGTTTCCTCATGTACATCAAAGACATATAAGATAATCATTCAAAAGAATTCATTTTGGAGTATAAATTACTCCTAGTCTCTGGTGAAGATACTCAATGGATTCCCGTGGAAGCGGTTTTGTAAAGATGTATGCCACTTGTTCTTTTGTTCCCA
Organism: Picea engelmannii; assembly: GCA_009831015.1. Taxonomy (NCBI): domain Eukaryota; kingdom Viridiplantae; phylum Streptophyta; class Pinopsida; order Pinales; family Pinaceae; genus Picea; species Picea engelmannii. The sequence goes on from ML828291.1 coordinate 47,421, forward strand.
CATATTCAACTCTGATGTTCTTCTCTGCAACTTGTTCCCATAGAAAGTGATACTTGATTGGAATGTGCTTCGTCTTGGAGTGAATCACCAAGTTTTTTGAGATACTAATGGCGCTTGTATTATCACAATAGATTGGAATGGGCTCATCATACTCAACCTGTATATCTGTCAAAGTTTTTATAATCCATAGAACCTGTGTACAACATGATGCTGCTGTAATATACTCTGCCTCGACTGTAGATAAGGATATTGATGATTGTTTCTTTCTTAGCCAAGATACTAAAAAATCACCCAAGTAGAACACTTCTCCACTGGTGCTTCATCAGTCATCAATGCAACCTGCCCAATCTGCATCTGTGTAGGCAATAAGTGATAGATACTTTCGTTTTGGATACCATAATCCAAACTCTTATGTTCCTTTGAGATATATGAAAATCCTCTTCACTGCTAATACATGTGATTCCTTTGGTGTTGCTTGAAATCGTGCCACCTTTCCAACTACCTGCATTACATCTGGTATGGATGTTGTCACACATAGTATAATAAAAATCATTGACATGTATTGCCTCTGGTCTGTAGACTTTGAATCATCATCTTTTATTAACTTGCAACTGGTTTGCATAGGAGTGGTAACTAGTTTGCAATCTTCCATTCCGAACCTCTTTAACATTTCTATGATATAATTAGTTTGAGAAATAAAAATTCCTTGGTTTCTTTGACATATCTTAAGACCCAAAAAGAAGGATAGTTCTCCAAGTAATGACATTTCAAATTCACTATGCACATTCTTTGCAAATTTCTGGCTTAACCCGTCATTAGTACTTCCAAAACAATATCATCAACATAAATTTCAATTAATAAAATATTGCCTTGAATTACCTTGATGTAGAGGTTGTTGTCTGCGCTTCCTTTCCATAGTTCGTATGGATTTTTTTCATTGTTTTTTCTGAGCAGTACTCTGTTTTGAATGTGAACTGATGTATGCACTACATGTGTCCAAAAAATATCTGTCAATTTGGAATCCATTAGCATTGTTTGAACCATTTTTTGTGTAATTATCATCCATTATGATAATGTTCCTTTGTCTCTGAACCACTCTCTAAACCAATCTATAAATCCATGCTATCGTCCACTATCATATATCTATCCAAACCTGCTAAGTGTTCTTATGAATCCATCTCTGTCCATACTGTCCAAGACTCTACTTGAGAAAATGTCCATAATGCTGATCCATTTATCACTATACTATCATGAAGTTTTGATTAATCTATCAAACTGTACTTCTGCTAACTGATTTCTCTGAATTTTTCTTCTCAAAATATGCACGTTGCTCGAAGGAAGGTTCTTTGATCTATCATAGCTATCACATAGACTCCCACTATCTAATATTCATATTACTTGGGAGTCTCTAAGCTGGATGGGTCAAAACAATTCCTTCTCTGATGTGTATTCATTATCATCTTCATTGGTAGATTCATCATCATCTTCATTGGTAGATTCATTATCTCTCTGAGCTCTGATTTCTTTCTTTCTGTCTATGGATTCATCTTTCACTACAATGCCTGAAAGTACAATCTCTTGAACATGTTCCTTATTTACATGTCCTTCCTTTCTTTTAGTTATTTTCCAAACTTTTCTGTATCTGACATCTTTTTTTTTTTTTTTTCCTGTAGAATTTTCTTCATCTCGTTTTATTTCCAATCTTGCGATCTCTGTAACTGGTCTTTGTTCACCTGTTCTTCATGTTTTCTTATCCATACTTTCTTATATCTGATATCAACATTCTCTTTCATGGAAGTATCGATCATGCTTCTACAATCATTGGCTATGTGTCCATAGTTATGACATTTGTAACACTCAATGTTATGTGCGACCACATAGGCACTTCTTTCTTGAACATTTCTTTTATAATCCCTACAATCTGAAACCTTATGTCCAAAGTTAGTACAATAAAAACAATGACCATAAAATAAATTTGCATACCTGGGAGTGAAGGATCTTCTTTGTGGCGTAGTCCTTCTGAATTTTTTCCTTGACTGATCATGATCATGAATGAAGCTTCATTGTGGCTTGAACATGGATGGTATTTGTTGGTCACTATAATCTCTTAATTAATTTTAAACAACTAAGTGAAACATAAATTATCAACCCAGGGAAGTCTTTTGTTTCAAAGATAGCCACACACAATATATGCTCAATTCCAAAAGCAACTTAGTGTTGTAGTAAAGAAATATATATACTATTTATACTTGCTTGAATGAACTGAAGCTCTGAATTAAATCACAGGAAAGTAACTTCCCTATTGCGGTTCCTTAAAGATCAATCTAAGA
>ML828291.1:67858-91751 GCA_009831015.1 Picea engelmannii
AATGAGAGTTGAAACAACTATACTTTAGGCGAGTTGCAACACAAAATCGTTCTATGACAAGTTGTAGCAGTTGTTGTAAGGAGTTTTAGCATAAAATAGTTCCATGGCGAGTTGTAGTAACTTTTGTAAGGATTTGCAACAATAAGTTGCAAAACAAAATAGTTCCCTGGTGAGTTGAAATTGTTGTTGAAATGAGTTGTAGAAACTACGTGGGAGCTGTAGCAAGAGTTGCATCACCATCCTAGAGTCCTAGCAACAATGCTCCCAAGTTGCAACAATGTTTCAGAGTTGCAATGATTGCTATAAGGAGGTGCAACAACTATCTGGTAGATGCAGAAGTGGGAACCAAAATACATCATGTGGCGATATCACATTCTTCACAATAGCATGTATGGAACATCGTATTTGCAGATTAACTCAAAGATAAATGCAAATATGATCATTTTCTAAAATTTAATCATAAATTCATGCAAAGTGCTAAATAAATGAAATGAAAACACATTAAGTCTAAATCCCGCACAATGATGGATTGGTACACGGTCTAGGTAAGTGTAAAGGGGTTAAAGGTAGGGAAAATATGGTATAAAAATATGTCATTTATGGATCTTTTCAGGTATCCTCTACGTGAAGAGGTGTATTCTGGATGAAGTATCCTTGATGTTTCGAAGCAACCACGTGAAAAACATCGCAATGCCGTACACCCTCTAGTGGTGTACGATTGCAAAATTTGACTAGGCACACTATGAGGATGTGACAACAACCAAAATGGAAAAAAGTTATTAGTAATCTATAGTATAATGTTATTTGCAAATACATGAACTCCTAGTTAACTTTCATCATTTTTATCATTTACTGTGAAAATCCAATAATTGAAAATTGAGAAATCTTATTAGTTACCATATTTTATTTTCATGATAGCCAAAATCTATTTATTCTCAAAATAATAACTCATGGATAGGTATTACAAACTAGGAGTGAAATATACTTTTTTTGGGGGGTCAAATTAATATTCGTGGATTTCATTTTAGGTTATATGCATTTATTGAATTGAAAACAATATCTCATCATGATTTTTTTTTATTTATATAATAAAATAGAATATTATGATAACTCGTGGATAGGTATTACAAACTAGGAGTGAAATCAACTTTTGTTTTCAACTTTTGTTTTTTGATTATACTTTGAATATAACTATCCATGGAGTGTGGAAAATGATATTAATATTAATGGATTTCATTTTAGGTTAAATGTATTTATTGAATTGAACAAAATATGTCATGATGATTTTTTATTTATTTATATAATAAAATAGAATATTATATTTATTTGATAATGTTGGATTACTGAGAGGGGGGGTGAATCAATAATAGAGCAATTTAATCCTTTTTAACCATATAATCCAAGTGTTATATCAATGTAGCATTATCATCCAATAGTTGCAGAGTAAATAAGCAATGAACAAATGAACAATCATACACATACACAATACACATGTGTTTTACGTGGAAACCCAAAGTGGGAGAAAACCACGAAATGATTTTTCTTATATGTCTTGAAGAACTACATTCATTGGAAGCACCAAATTCCTTTGTTTTCCAGTTGCAACTGGAAGGAGACTCCAACCCCCTAGTTTCTCAGGATACAACCTGAGGGAAGCTCCAACTCCCCAATTCTCTGGTTTCAACTAGAAGGAGGCTACAACCCCTTATGTTCTTCGGCTACAACCCCTTATGTTCTCTGGCTACAACCACCTGGCATTGCCTCGTCCAACCACCCTGACGTATAAGTAGAATGATGGAACCTCTGTCACACTATTACTATGAGATATACTATTGTAAACTTGTACCAATCAACCTATACCATAAACAAGTGCATCAACCATGCACCAACCTATACAAAACCTGTACCACGAACAAGTGCATCGACCATGCACCAAACCTGTACCATGAACATGTGCATCAACCATGCACCAAACCTGTACAAATAACTTGTTCAAACAACCTATCACAATGACCTATCTCATCAATATTATCAACCAAATAAGATCTACTCACCAAGATCAATCACCAAGATGTGCATCAACCAAGAACAACACAACAACTCATAATCATCACCAAGATCAATATGTGCTTCTCATAATATACCAATACAAGTATGCTACATCATCCATAAACCATGTGTCAACAAGACTACTAACAAGTGCCTCGAACTATGTGCCAAGTATGTACCAATCATGTATAAACTACTCATAAACTATGACTCATCAATATGTACCGATATCATCAACTATACACCTCATGTATGTGCCAACTCATCAACTACTTGTCTCAACCATGTACCCAACATGTACCTCAACCAAAATCCCTCATCAATTTCATCATCCAAATATGATTTGTAACTCTGTAATAGACCTGGTGTGTGTGATCACATACCTACAAACCTTCCTTAACTTTAACAACAAAAAACTAGCAATTTCATCAAACTTTACTTTAGTCTCACATGACTAGTTTTGGATTAGTCAACAACCCTAACTTGAAATAATCATAACTATGTACCTATAATGAATAAAGATATGAAAATAGCACACAATGTTATTCAGTGTGTTTTATGCAATTCCTCCAGGTGTCACTACTTGGAACCTCTCAAAAAAAGAGTTATCGCAAAAATGACATACCTTGTTGAATTCTGGCTTATTCTAGAGAGCGAATTTGTAGAGCGTGCCCTACACAGAATATTTGTTGTATGGATCTGAAAATTTTACACAGAATACTAAAGAATGTATTTTAAGCAACACATTTGGTCTTACTTAATTTAAATATTTTATGAAGAATTTATGACTTTTTTCCCGAAACACCTATTTTAGACTAGTTTCAGGACTAGCCAAAACCCTATCTTCCACGGAGTGTAAATCCAAAAATATAATGACCCACAATATGAAATTCATAACACAACTACTTGGATATGTTTTCTCAATGGCCTATAAATTTCACGGTCTGAATCATTCTATAAAAAAAGGTAATGTGAAAATGGTGAGATGACCTGTAAATAACATACCTTAGAAAACATCATCAAAAGAATTTATCCTCCCTTGAATTTTGGCCTTATTTACTTCACCTTCTCTCTGAAATTAGGCTTAAATATCCTTTGGTCACCCCAGTCACCTGTAGATATTCAGTATTCTCAAGTGTTATTTAAAATGAGAGAGCTTTGCCTCTTATTTATACTTTCATGTAGCTTCCTCAAGGGGTTACCTTTTAACCATCTTAACCCACTTTCCTTATTTTAGGGTTAACCAACTTCTAACCACTTATCCAATTAGTAATTTATCCATTAACTTCATTATTTAAATAACTCATTTTTTATCCACTTTGACTTATAGTACACTCATCACTTCACTTTACCTCAAGGGGTTACCTTCTAACCATCTTAAACCACTTTCCTTATTTTAGGGCTAACCCACTTCTAACCACTTGTCAACTTAGTAATTTCTCCATTAACTTTATTATTTAAATAATTTATTTTGTATTCACTTTAAATTATAGTACACTCATCACTTCACTTTATTATTTACCTTCTAAAAATCTCTTAAACCACTTTGACTACTTTGACTTTTTGGGGCTTCTACATGACTCATGAGGGTTCTCCAACTTCACATGGCCATAACTCTCTAACCACGAGGAATTATGTGACGTTCCACATACCATTGGAAATGACATGACATGTAATATCCATATAGAATAGTATTACCTACAAATATATCAAAACTCATATCGTTATCCATCAAACAAACTTTGGTCCATTACTCAAACCTGGGTTCTCCATCTTCTCATGGCCATAACTCTCTAACCGTGAGGAGTCATGTGACGTTACACATACCACCAGAAATGGAATGACATGTAATATCCATATAGAATAGTCTTACCTTCAAATATATTAAAAATCATACCATTATACATGAAACAACCTTGGGTCCATTACCCAAACCTTTGTGCTACCTGAATTCGCTACCAGACTTTATCCAAGAATTGAAATCAATCACTAAGGGTTGATATAAATATACAATATCACTCTCCAATGGTTGACATCAATGAAAACCATCAATCCATACCAACTATCCATCATCCTAAGTCAACTGTATGACAATCTCCCCCTTTGGCATTGATGGAAACACCAACATTGATGGCAACACTTAGTCATGATAACATTCATGCTTATACTCCTCATCAATATTTCCATCTCTCCCCATTTGACATCAATGGAAAAGGGTATCTCCCTTTGGGGCTGATCCCCTTGAATGAAATCTCCTTTGGGATACTCCCCCTGTCTATGTGCCTTTGATTTTTCTTTGTGTTTATAAGCCTTTGATTACTCTCTTTCCCTTCATATAAATAATATCTCCCCCTTTGACAAAGGGTATCACTCTGAAGTCATATCGCTCATTCTTCCCATGTGACAATCGCTCCCCTTGGAAACATGCCTCTATGCTCTCTCTCCAAGTATTTACCTTTGCATCTAATAAATATCTCCCCCTTTGTCCTATTTATGGTGCTTCCTCATGTACATCTTGTTGGTTGTGGAGCCTGATTATCTTCCTGATTCAGAGGTCTTTTACTTTCAGCCGTGTTTATACCCTGTTAGCACTTGGTAAATTTCCTAGAGGTTGACAACAGAAGAAATCTACTAAGGTAACTTTATCCAACCGCTTTTGAAGCTGGGATCTAGCCCTTCCAACTTCAGAGAGGGATCTCTCTATATGATTTAGCTATGTTTCAAATTTTAAACATTAGGCTAGGTAAATAAATAGGTTGGTTTTTGTCGTTATAGTATTTGTCGAGTTGGTTGATACAGTCTACACATCCATTGGGCTATGGGGTCTGTGTTTTAAATAAATATGAAATCCAAACCAGAAACGCAAAGGAAAACTTTCACAGGGAGAGATAATATAATCATTGGATTCTTTAGTAGCATAAATGATGAATAACATAAAAGACGAGAAAGATAATTTCAACAAAGAAGCAGTTAAGAATTTCTTTATTGAAAACACCAGAAGATAAAACACTAAAATCTTTCGAGTCAGAAACAGGGTATACGAGATAAATCCTGCAACATTCGTTACTTCTAAAGATTAGATTCAGAAAACAATATGATAACACAGCGAGAATAACATTCAACTTAGAGAGAAAAACATCACTAGTGAATACACGCAAGAATCCTGTAAAAGTGCCTCCTTTTTATTAATGGAAGATCTCTTCAAAAATATTACAGTCTGATAGCTTTAGGGTGTGAAGATCAGCAACCCCCAATACTTCGAAAGATGAAGTATTTATAACTCAAATTACAAACCGTCCTGTCATTAATGACCAGGACGTGTCTAATCTATTTTTAGCCTAACTAAATTTAACAAATTGCATAAATCTAGGAACTGCTTGATGATGTGGTGTAACTGCATGCTGATTTCTGGGTGGGCCGTTGATGAAGCCTTTGCACAACCTCATCTGACTGGAAAAATGATTAGACTAGGACAACTCATCTGCTACTCGATCAGGTCACAGAGTTCCTACCATCGAAGATGACTGGGCACGTTGACTTTGAGTAGCCTTCGATACACTTCGTCCATTTCTCTGTACTTGGCGAAGGTAGGCTTGGTGAGGAAGATGTATCGAATCTCATGTTGGATACTGATGTCCCACTGAAGGGCATCTAGAAATGTTTTTCCAATGATGCTCCCTTGAATTCCTGCAAACTTTAAACTGTCCTTAGCCACATTGGCCAATCTCTTCTTGTAATCTGGGAGTGTCATCATATTATCATTGATTACCTTCAGACCAGGAAGACCTTTCTTTTGTAGAGCCTCAATATTACTAAAGAATATTTGTACCCCCAGGTCCATGGCCTGAACCTTTTCTTCCAGCTGAATCATTAATCCTCTCTTGGTCAAAACTCTTTTAACCTCAAGGATGGTCTCTGTTCTGTCTTCAATTTTTAGCTCTTCCAGCTCTTCCCTGGTCTTAGAATTTAGGAACTTGATGATCTCGTTCGCCTGTGTTGGCATCTCTCCCAATTCTACTCTGATCTTCTCGATGGCCTATTTGCTTCTATGTACCAATTCATTTTGCTCAAACATTATCTATATCATGGGCCATATATCGTTCATGGACTTGGTGATGTTTGTCCATACACTTTCTTTAACCTCGGCCAAAATTTTTCCTGCCACTGTTTGCTTCCAGAGCTGCTGTAACTCCTGTTTGAGCTGATCTGTCACCTGATTTTACTTGGAGAGGCTGGTCTGAAAGGAATATTTGAGTTCCTGAAGGTTCTCAATCTCCTTTTTGAGACTGCTGATCTCTGTTTCCTGCAGGTTCATCTTTTCCATAGACTTAGCCAAGTCGGTTGTCTTCTCCAGGGATGTCAATGGAGTCGCGGATGGGACTTTTGTCACTGATGTTGTGCTCACTCCTGAAATTGGAATAGCACTCAATGGAATGACTTCCATTGGCTTCCATTTCTCTTTCTCTTTTAATATCTTCTCCATCTCAGCTTCCATTTCCTTAAGTTGTGCATTCTTCTCCTTGAGCAGCTTGAGCATTTCGTCTTTCTTTCCTTCTTTCTCTGCTATCTCCTTCGCCTGAGAATCCTCTATGGGCGGAAGCTTCAGTTGTTTCCTCAAGGAGGATATGTCAAAATTCTTCTTCTTTATCATTTCCTTAGCTTCTTTCACGTTCGAAGGATCGTAACCGATCTTGAGGACCAACTCCTCCAAAGTCTTGATCCTATTGTCCTTTTCAAAGGACGATATCTTCTCTAATTTTAATTGTGTTTGAACATTGTTCAGGGACACCTACAGTTTGGACGCAGTAGGGGAAGCATGCGCTAGCGTGTAAAAAACCATTTCCCCTGTTTGCTTGTGCAGATCTATGTGAGCGGCCGGATGCACGTCCTTTGTCTGGAATTCGAAGGTGGCCCTTTTGTAGTCAATGATCACCTTCGAATCTGGCACTTGTGCCTGGAGGAATTCCATATGCATTCTTCCCTTCTCGGTGTCGAATTCCGATAGAAACCTATGTTGCGCAGTCGACATCTGCTTCCATAACTGGGCGCAAGTACTGCTGGTCAGGGTCTAGTTCCTTTTCTTGATCAGCTCATACTTTTCGAAGATACTCAACTTCGGTCCCACCTTGCCTGGCAGGGTGGTCAATGGAGAATCTGTAGATTTTTCCGGCAATGCTAAGGTTATGACCTTATGGAGGCTCTAACCGAAGGGTGGCCTATCAACTTTGGTCACTGTAGTAGACGTGGCTTCTTTTTCCCCGGTTGGGCCAGGAACTGCAAAAGTCTTAGGCCTCTTGGTATGCAGCTGGAATTCTTCTGACGATACCTCCGTGACAGGCGGAGATAAATCTTGCCTAGGCCTTTTCTCTTTCGGGACCTGTGGCGTGGTTGTTTGTGACACAGTGGTCGGGGGATCCTGCTGTTCTAATTCGACCAATGTGTTAAGCTCCCATACTGTCTGATTCACAAATTTCTCAATTTGAGGCCTGGATTCATGAACATATGGGATGTTCTTGTTTTTCACCGTCATCTCAGAGATGATCCCACATGGATCATAATGCCATGGGAAGCTCATGGAGAACTTCATTTCCTTCAGCAGCCTATCTGCTTCTTCCCCAGTGCCACGATTGTTGCAGATGAAGGACCCAATCTACCCTTTGATTCTTAGCTGTTTCTTTTTCTTCAGTGACACAAAATGGATATCATCGAAATTTATTATCTGCCTTATATATTCCAACGCAAAAAATCTAACAGGCAGGTACTTGGGCAACTTATACGGTGCCAACTCACACCCATATACTCTGATATCGGTATAATCTTGGTACAAATACCAATCCCCTATCTTTGTGTTGTCTGAGAGATGCAGGATCCTCTAAACTTCATCGTTTATCCGAGGCTCGGGCCTGCCGCTAAGCATACTCACCACAGGGTGGTAGAATTGATCAATGAACTCCCTGAAGCTGAACTCTGTGGAGTTGTGCTTGAGGAAGGAGGCCCATGCTGTCACTACCTAAGGTCTGCCATCTCCATCCATCTACTACATGGAAAAAATGAATTTTTCCACCTAGAAGAAGACGAACAAGTACGCCAGTATGGACGAGTATCGTAACATGCCTTCCGTGGCGAAATTCACGAACTGTTCATGAATATTGTTCACCAGGAATATGTTGAAGTCAAACTGGGTGGTGGGCTTCTCATCGGTAGAGAAGATGGATAAAAATCCCAGAATGGGTTCATCTACCCAATGATCAGAATAGTATCCTAACAAAGCAAGAAGGGATGAGATGATCTGGTTTCTTTTAGTCGAGAACATGGAGGAAGGATAAGGAGGATTTGTGGAGGGAAATTGAGTGGATGGGGGGAGGAAAAGCTCGAATATTTGAGCTCTTTGGGGGAAGGTCATTTTCTGGTATAATTCTGTAAGAATTTCCAGGTTGAAGGGTGATGCAGAGTCGGCTCGGGGGACTTGTATCATTTGGTCAATAGATTCATGCGTGATGAGGAAAAGAATCTCTCTGGACGAGGAGACAATGACTCTTTGCTCTGGAATGTAGTGGGCTTGGCACTTGAGGGCAAACTCTGGAAAATGAATAATTTGAGGAAAGAGGTAAAGGGGTAAATTGGACTCCCAGAGTTCGATTTCATCACTTTGGTCTAGGAAAACTTCCCTGAGCCATGACTGAAGGTCTGCGAAATCAAAATCGCACTTTGTATCTGCGATTAAGCGGTCTTTGTCAACAAGTGGGATCCTGTCAAGGTCGACAGGAGGCGGGAGAAACATATTCTCCTCTCCTTCTGCTTGTTTGGACTTTGGCGCCATTACTGCAACAGTACCTGCAAGAAAAAACAACGTTAGCGGGGTGGTTGTTGGTGGGGGGAAACTGATTGTAACGGAGGAGAAAACGGGGTAAATCTCTCTGGTGCGATGAGTGAGTAAATGGTGAAAATAGGAAGAAAAGGGTATTTTTGAGTAAATGGGTGTCCGTTGGGCGCGGGAGACAGGTCAATTGGCTAATGGATATGTCGTCCAGTAATAAATGGCCAACGGATCACTTAGAGTGTGAGATGGCAGGTGATGGTGACTGAGGGATACAGACGGGTGACGTGGCAGATATCGATTGGAGGTAAAGTTCATAGTGAGGGGGCTTGCCACGAGCGAATGGGGGGGAAGGACTGACAATAGTTATGGGACGTGACTATTTCGGGAAAGGTGGATGGTGACGTCTAGAGGTGACGAAGGTCTGTCAGATAGTAGGAGATGATGGGACTCGGGGCCATTGGATCGCTGCCACGTATAAAGATGGGCCTGCCAGAGGAAGAATACCATTCCGGACCCCCCCCCCTCAGTTAAAGGCAGATCAGTCGGGGGGGGGGGGGGGGGGGGGGTCCGAAATACATCTTGGGTTGTTGATCTGTGCGCCTGCTTCTGAGCCACAAATCTATGCGCTCTATTTATGACACATTCTGGACCCCCCCCTCCATTAAAGGCAGAACGGACGAGGGGGGTCCGGAATCCAATACTGATCGTAGATCTGAGCGCTTGATCTTGATTTTTCCATATGCGCACGGGTCTTATCAGCGATTCCGGACTCCCCTCCCCTCCGTTAAAGATAGAACGGTCGGGGGGGTTCGGAAAGACCTATCCACCGTAGATCTGAGTGCGATCATCTGGACCATTCATACATGATCGGAGCATAATTTAGGGTGTGGAAACATACATGCTCCGAGGAAACTTAGGATAAGTGCTTTTTTCATGGGTTTCCTCCAAGGATTTTCATGTCAACACCACCAAGGGTTAGACAAACAACATTTTAGGTATCCAAATCATGGTGCAACATTGATCGTCAAACTAGTTCTTATTGAAATGAAGCAACAAAGAAACTAGCCTATATTCTAACCTAGCTTCCTATGACATTTAACCCAGATTAAACTATTGGGTTAAGAATTTATTCTACCCTGAGGCTATCTGACCAAGATTAGACAGTTTGGCCAGATTTATTCACTAATCTAACCTAGATACTTTGGCTAAGATTAAACTGTTTAGCCAAACTCATTCACTAATCCTATCAACATCAATTTAAAAAGAACTTGGCCATGCTTGAAAGGTATGGAACAAGTTACTATTATTGCATGGGGATTTTATTGCAATTCTTTTATGCCCTCTTTTCTTTTCTTTTTCTTTTTTCTTTTCTTTTCTTTTCTTTTTCTTTTCTTTTTCTTTTTCTTTTATTTTATTTTCTTTTTCTTTTTCAAATTATTTGTAGAATGAAAAATCATTTTTCAATAAAAAACACTAGAGACAGATAATATCCCAGTCACCAGTTGATCCTATAACTTATAGGGTGATAACAACGGCTCCACCTGGGGATGGTACTTTCCCTGTGAAGTGCCAAGAATCTTGGTTCTTGTGTTTCTGAAAATTTCTGCCTAGTAGCCTTTGTTGGTTTTATTCTAAAAAATTGGAAAAACAGTGGTCAACGACTTAGGGCCTTCTCTTCGGGCTTCAACCAACTGACTAATGTTCTTCGCTTAGAAAATGAAGGCAAAAAATAAAAATGGTATGTACAATGGTGAATAAAAACTCGAGTCTCTACTGAGGTGTCACATAATGCTTCAACATTCTTCCATTTACAGGTCGTCCTTGCAGATCTGTGCCATCAACGTTGTTTAGCAAGAAAGTGTTGTTTCCCCTGAATGATTGAATCATGTATGGTCCTCTCCACAGACTGTCAAATTTTCCATTATTTCCCTTGTATTCATTTCTGGCGTCCCATCTCAGCACCAAATCTCCTAGCTCAAAATCATCTTCCTTGGTTCTCTTGTCAAAAATCTTATTGATGCTTTCTTGGATTACCTGAGTCTTGTTGAAAACTTCTTCCCTAGACTGCTGCAAATGGATCATCTGGTTGATCCTTCTCTGTGAGTCATTTGGCTCGGCTTGTACATCTTGAAGCAAATTCATGACTGGGACCCCTAAGGAAGTGGGGAAGAGTGCTTCTGTGCCATAGACCAACTGGTATGGTGACATACCAATTGACCTTTTGGTGGTCAATCTGTCAGCCCACAATGCAAACACCAACTTGTTATGCCATGATTTCTTGTTTTCCTACAACGTTTTCTTGATGATGTTCACCAAGGTTTTGTTTGAAGATTCCGCTAGCCCATTCCCCTGAGGGTAGTAAGATGTGGAATGTCCCAAACCAATGTGGTACTGGTTGCAGAAATCTATGAGTTTCTTTGACTGAAAAGCAGCTGCATTATCATTTATAATATTTCTAGGACATCCAAAGCGAGACAAGATATTATTTTCAAGGAATTTGATAATAACCGAGTCAGTGACTTGCCTTCTTGGTACTGCCTCGATCCATTTGGTAAAATAATCTGTGGCGGTGAGAATCCACCTGTGCTGGCCTGAAGACGGAGGGTGTATTTCTCCAATGAAGTCCAATCCCCATTGCTGGAAAGGGGCTTCAACTGAGATCAGTTTTAGAGGTAGAGGGAGGAGTTTCCTTTTTCCTTCAAACAACTGACATTTATGACATGCAATCACTTTATGATGTACATCAGCGAACAGGGTGGGCCAATAGAAACTAGCTCTGAGGATTTTGTTGGCTGTGACCTTCCAGTTCAAATGGCCACCACATTCTCCTGCATGAAATTCTTGTAACACTTTGTCAGCTTCATATTTCAATAAAAAATTTAACAGAATACCTTTAGGATCTTTCCAATACAGATTGTCTTCTAGAATACATAATTTTAAGGCTTTCAACTTCAAAAATCTGGCTTTAGTCTTAGTCAAACCAGGGGGAGCTTGTAAATTTTGCAAAACGAATATAAGGTCTGCGTACCATGGAGAGTTGAGAAATACCTCTCTCATGCTTGGAGTCTCCATCTCGCCCTATTCATCTGCTGCAACTAAAAAATTAATGTCAAGAGCATGGAAATTAGATTCAGCCATTAATTTTGCTAGGCCTTGACCCTTGATTAGTTTCGTAGGCTTAATCTCTATGTCATATTCTAAAATGAAAGCAATCCATTTTCCTCTTCTTCCATCTGGATTATCCTGGGTCAAAATGTCTTTTACTACTGCATTCAGAACATATGCTATGGTGTGGGAATGGAGAATGTAGACTCTAAAGTATTTTATGGCTTTTACCAAGGAAAAAGCTTGTTTCTCCATTATCTTGTAATTCATAGCAGCGTCTCTTAATGCTTTACTAAATAAAGCTATGGGTTGTTCATACCATTCGCTGTTCTTTTGTAGTAATACTGCTGCTATAGTATGTTCGGAAGCGAAAGAAAAAAGATAGAAATCCTTAGTAAAATCAGGACTGATCAAGACAGGGGCTTCTGTGAGTGCTCGTTTGACTTGTTCGAAAGACTGTCTGGACTCAGTGTCCCATTTTATTTTCACATCCTTTTTAAGCATATTTGTAATGTTTCTGAGGAGCTCTGCCAGATTGGGAATGAATCTTCGTAGAAAGTTTATTCTCTCGATAAAAGACTGTAATTCTTTGATGTTTCTTGGGTCTTCTAATTTTTGTATGGCCTCGATTCTGCTAGGGTCTATTTTGATTCCATCCTTGGAGATGATGTGTCCTGAAAGTTTTCCTTCCTCTAGTCCGAAAAGGATTTTCTTAGGATTTAAAGAAATCCCAAACCTTCTACATTTCTCGAAGACTCGTCTGAGGGGTCGCAGGTGTTCGTCATTAGATCGGGAAAACACAGTTACATCATCCAAATAGACGACAATAAACTTACCCGATTCTTCCACAAAGGCAATATCCATCGCTCTCTGGAAAGTGGCTCCAGCGTTCATCAAACCAAAAGGCATTTTCACATACATGAAAGTGCCCCATGGTGTGGTGAAAGCAGTTTTGTCTTGGTCATCCGGGTGAACTAGGACCTGATTATAACCCGAGAACCTGTCCAGCAAAGAGATTCAACTAGATCCGACCACCCTTTGTAGGATGTGGTCCATTTTGGGCAAGGGGTAATTGTCCTTCAGGGAGACCTTATTTAGGTTTCGGAAATCAATGCAAAGCCTGATTTCCCCAGATTTATTTCGTGTAGGGACCAAATTAGAGACCCATTTGGAAAAACGCAACGTGACTATGATTTTGGCATCGTACATTTTTTTGATTTCCTTTTCTATCAGAGGGAGTAACTTGGGATTTATCCTCCTAAGTTTCTGTCTGAACGGTTTTTGGTCTTCCTTTATTGGAATCCTATGTTGTATGATTCTGGTATCATAAGCTTTCAAATCCTCATAACCCCAGGCAAAGGCATCCAAATAATCTTTGAACAACTCAATGTATTTGAGTTTTTTCTCAGGGGGTAATGATTTAGACAATTTGACTATCCTGGGTTTCTCTTCGGTCCCTATATTACAGTCTTCTACCTCTTGTCCATTGGCTTCAATTTTCATTTTTTTGGCTACATCGTTAAAATCAAACAAGTCCTCTAAAGGAACTAGGCCCCTAGGTAAAACGTTACTTTTCAAATGCAGAATATCAGTCTCCATCTCATCATCGCCTAATTCTCCTGAATCTATGCTATTTACACTATCAATTTCAAAATCAGATATATTTACATTTTCATCCTCGTTCTCTAAATCTATATTTGTACATTCAAAATCATTTTTACACTGCAAAAAGTCTTTGATTTGATCATCATTACCAAACACTTGCCAGTACCTGATCTTGTCGGGAACGATTGGTCTGCATTTCACTTCTACCATGTATGGGCGAGTCGAGCAGAAAGGAATCTTACATGTGGCTGCTGACGTAGCCAATCCGTCCACCAAAATGTTTTGTCCCCTTGGCATTACCTGCAAGTCCACTTCAGTGAAACATCTAAGGGCATCAAGAACAAAATTCCTATAAGCTCTAAGACGTGGGTGTTTCACAATGTACTCACCTTTGATTTGCTTGATTATCAACTCAGAATCACCTCTTACCATAATCTATTTAGCACCAACTCTTTTCAAAAGCTTCAGACCGAGCATTAAGGATTCGTACTCGGCAATATTGTTAGTGCATTAGAAATTTAATTTGTAAGAATGGTTTTCTGAATACCTGTTTCTGTGATTATGCAGCCAAACTCCTACTCCAACTCCTTCTTTGCTTACTTCTCCATCAAAATCCATGCTCCAGAAATCTGTCGGTAATTCTTCAGTTATCATGTTTTTCATCCTTGCTACCTCAACGATTTCTTGGCCTTCATCTGGACCAGATGTATCTTCTGCCAGCTGAGGGTTTTGATCTTCCGTGTCACCATCGTTATACAGGATAAAAGAATCTAAGTCAGAATGCGCAGAGTAAAGAGGATAGTTGTGTGGTTTTTCCTGGCTACTAACCATGTATTTCATCAAGGTTTCTTTGTATAGCCTTCTTTGTTGCCTGAAAATTGGGATAGTGGCATATGACATATCCAGCTGCAGGGTACCTCTCAACTTGGACCCCCAAGACCGGGATAGAAACATTCCATACTTCGGGGGAATGTCTGCAACCACCACATCCATGACCATGCTCTTCGCCAGAATCTGAACCAGGGTGATACATAGGTCTTTGATCAAACCAATACATCTAACTTTACTGGAGTCGAATGAGTGTAAATCCTTGTAAGGTCTGGTGACCTCCAGTCCCAGTTTCTCCATCACTACTTTCGGCATCAGATTGTTGGCAACACCCGAATCCAGCATAGCGTTATGAAAGATCAGGTCATGTATGTTTAGACTGATGTAAAAAGGAGCGACATCACCATTATCATCTAGGCCATCTACTTCAGGTCCAAACATAAGTTCAGGTTGATCATCTGTAAGGTTCACGGTATCTGAATGATTTTCTGATCCAATGGTGAAGGCCTTCGTGCTTATGTCAGGTTCAATGGTCAGTTCTTTAATCACCTGTGAATGATAAACATCTTTGTTCATCAACTCAGAAAGTGGAATGGGATTTTTTACTTTGGCTAATTCTCCCTCAAGGCTGAAAGGTGTAGGAGCTCTGCCTTGGCTCATCAATTCTGGTTTGTCCACCATACTCTTCTGGCCAAAAGTATTTGGTGGATTAGTAGGTGAGACCTCAGGATGTGACGATCTTTTCAGAATAGTAAGGTTTTTCTTCGCAGGAACTTCGGCAGTGCTCTTTTCAGGAATCTTTTCGTCAGATGGCTCAGAGGCCTTCTTGGTTTCGATTACCTTCTTCGTTTCAATCATCTTTTTTGGGGAACTCCCTTCTGTCTTTTTACTCCGTAGATTATACTGCCGGTGCACCTGCAAAATGGCATTTTCGAATGCCTGCTGTTCTGCGTCTTCATCTTCTTCACTTACTTTTGTTTGATTGAGAAGAAAAAGTTCTTGCTCTTCTTGGGTAAGGAAAATAGCTTCGTTATCATGAATGCCCATGAGATTTATGTGAGTATCCTCTAGTTCCTTAATCACTTCCTCCCCTTCATCAACATAATTTTCTTGTAGGGGAGGTATGATCTGCTGATCCAGACCTCTCTTCTCTCTTTGATCCCTAGGATCTCTCTGTCTAATTTGAGGAGGGTTTCTCCTGAAGTTAGGATTCCGAACCTAAGGAGCAGGTGGGTTGTCTCTTGGAGGATTTCTTTCTGACACAGTAAGTCTTTCCATCATTCTTTCCATTGCTCTGGCCAAAGAATCCAATTTGGAATCTGAGGTTGATGTGGAAGGTTCCTCTTTAATTGTGACTCTCCTCTCTGACCTCTGACGTGCCCTTTTTGCCAACAAATTGGCTTCCACACTTATTGCACTTTTCTGCATATCTTCCAGGGTGGTAAAATTTCTTTCCCTTAGTTGGTATGACATGTCAGCGTAAAAAAAAACAAGGAATTTTATCAATGCCAAACCCTGTGGAGGTTTGATTTCAGATGGGATTGCGTTGTACAGGTTATTGAAACGAGTGCAGTAATCTTGTACCGTCTCACCTTGATTTCTTCTAATATTTTCATATTCTGACAATATTTGGAGAGGGTTTTTATTTACCTCCCATCTGTCTAGAAAACTCCTTTGGAATGCGGTAAGGTCAAGGACAGAGGCAACACATAAACCTTTATACCATTTTTTAACGTCACCTGTCAAACTTTGGGAAAACAATCTCATTTGAACGTCAGCCTCATCTACTTCATGTAGATCAAAATAATCATTCATTTTATCAACATGTTGTTGGGCGTTTAAAGGTCCTGTTGCATCGAACTGTGGAAGTCTCATTTGATAGTCTTGGGGCATGGCATGAAGAGGCGCAACCAACACCAAGGGAGCATATCTAGCTGCCATGATGGGTGGAGGAGGTGGGATAACAAACTGGACGATCGACGAGGTTGCGGCTGGAGACGAGGACGAGGAGGGACTCGATAGCACCGGGGGAGTGGTTTCGGTTTAGCAGTGGGAGACAAAACTTCAGGGGTTCGGGGTTGCAAAACGGTTGGGTCGAAAATGATCCCAGTCACAAAACTATCAGACTGTGTTCTAACCAGGCTTTGTTGGGAAAAGGTACCAAAGTCAGGGTTTTGAAAGGTAATGGGTTCCCCTGAAAAGGAAAGGGACTTATGAAAGGGAGTATGACTCACTGAGCCTTCAACTACGGTCTTTTTCCTGAGAAAATGTTCTGGGTCATCTGTCACTATCGCAGGTTCTAGGTCTGGATGAGATCGAGTATAAACTTTCTTGGGAGCCATATTTCTTTTTGATTTTTATATATATACTTTTTAGTTTTATGAGTCCGAAAATAATATGTAAAATTTTTAATCAACCTCTAAACATTACTTCCTTTCTCAAATTTGCAATCTTTCGGGAACAAACTTCAATATCTCAGAAACAAAATTTCTTCTAGGAAAATAAAACGTGAAGTTATAAACTTTCAGTTCTGTTCTTCCCCAATGGAGTCGCCACTATGTTAGCACTTGGTAAATTTCTTAGAGGTTGACAACAGAAGAAATCTACTAAGGTAACTTTATCCAACCGATTTTGAAGCTGGGATCTAGCCCTTCCAACTTCAGAGAGGGATCTCTCTATATGATTTAGCTATGTTTCAAATTTTAAATATTAAGCTAGGTAAATAAATAGGTTGGTTTTTGTCGTTATAGTATTTGTCGAGTTGGTTGAGACAGTCTACACATCCATTGGGCTATGGGGTCTGTGTTTTAAATGAAGATGAAATCCAAACCAAAAACGCAAAGGAAAACTTTCACAGGGCGAGATAATATAATCCATGGATTCTTTAGTAGCATAAATGATGAATAGCAGAAAATATGAGAAAGATAATTTCAACAAAGAAGCAGTTAAGAATTTCTTTATTGAAAACACCAGAAGATAAAACACTAAAATCTTTCGAGTCAGAAAAAGGGTATACGAGATAAATCCTTCAACGTTCGTTACTTCTAAAGATTAGATTCAGAAAAAAATATGATAACACAGTGAGAATAACATTCAACTTAGAGAGAAAAACATCACCAGTGAATACACGCAAGAATCCTGTAAAAGCGCCTCCTTTTTATTAATGGAAGATCTCTTCAAAAATATTACAGTCTGATAGCTTTAGGGTGTGAAGATCAACAACCCCCAATACTTTGAAAGATGAAGTATTTATAACTCAAATTACAAACGATCCTGTCATTAATGACCAAGACGTGTCTAATCTATTTTTAGCCTAACTAACTTTAACAAATTGCATAAATCTAGGAACTGCTTGATGATGTGGTGTAACTGCATGCTGATTTCTGGGTGGGTCGTTGATGAAGCCTTTGCACGACCTCATATGACTAGAAAAATGATTAGACTGGGACAACTCATCTACTACTCGATCAGGTCACAGAGTTCCTCCCATCAAATATCACTAGTCACGTTGACTTTGAGTAGACTTCGATACACTTTGTCCATTTCTATGTACTTGGCGAAGGTAGGCTTGGTGAGGAAGATGTATCGAATCTCATGTTGGATACTGATGTCCCACTGAAGGGCATCTAGAAATGCCTTGCCAGTGATGCTCCCTTGAATTCCTACAAACTTTGAACTATCCTTAGCCACATTGGCCAATCTCTTCTTGCAATCTGGGAGTGTCATCAATTTATCATTGACTACCTTCAGACCAGGAAGACCTTTCTTCTGTAGAGCCTCAATCTTACTAAAGAATATTTGTACCCCCAGGTCCATGGCCTGAACCTTTTCTTCCAGCTGAAGCATTAATCCTCTCTTGGTCAAAATTCTTTTAACCTCAAGGATGGTCTTTGTTCTGTCTTCAATTTTCATCTCTTCCAGCTCTTCCCTGGTCTTAGAATTTAGGAACTTGATGATCTCGTTCGCCTGTGTTGGCATCTCTCCCAATTCTACTCTGATCTTCTTGATGGCCTGTTTACTTCTCTGTACCAATTCATTTTGCTCAAACATTATCTGTATCATGGGCCATATCTCGTTCATGGACTTGGTGATGTCTGTCCATACACTTTCTTTAACCTCGGCCAAAGTTTTTCCTGCCACTGTTTTCTTCCGGAGCTGCTGTAACTCCTGTTTGAGCTGATCTGTCACCTTCTTTTCCTTGGAGAGGCTGGTCTGAAAGGAAGATTTGAGTTCCTGAAGGTTCTCAATCTCCTTTTTGAGCCTGTTGATCTTTGTTTCCTGCAGGTTCATATTTTCCATAGACATAGCCAGGTCGGCTATCTTCTCCAGGGATGTCAATGGAGTCGCGGATGGGAATTTTTTCACTGATGTTGTGCTCACTCTTGAAATTGGAATAACACTCAATGGAATGACTTCCATTGGCTTCAGTTTCTCTTTCTCTTTTAATAGCTTCTCCATCTCAGCTTCCATTTCCTTAAGCTGTGCATTCTGCTCCATGAGCAACTTGAGCATTTCGTCTTTATCTCTTTCTTTCTCTACTATATCCTTCGCCTGCGAATCCTATGTGGGCGGAAGCTTCAGTTATTTCCTTAAGGAGCCTATGTCAGAATTCTTATTCTTTATCATTTCATCAGTTGCTTTCACATTCGAAGGATCGTAACCAATCTTGAGGACCAGCTCTTCCAAAGTCTTGATCCTATTGTCCTTGGAAAAGGATGATATCTTCTCTAATTTCAATTGTGTTTGAACATTGTTCAGGGATACCTGCAGTTTGGACGCAGTAGTGGAATCATGCGCCAATGTGTAAAAAACCATTTCCCCTGTCTTCTTGTGCAGATCCATCTGATCGACCGGATGCACGTCCTTCGTCTGGAATTCGAAGGTGGCCCTTTTGTAGTCAGTGATCACCTTCGAATCTGGCACCTATGCCTGGAGGAATGCCATATGCATTCTGCCCTTCTCGGTGTCGAATGCCGATAGAAACCTATGTTGCGTAGTCGACATCTGCTTCCAGAACTGGGTGCAAGTACTGCTGGTCAGGGTCTGGTTCCTTTTCTTGATCAACTCATACTTTTCGAAGATACTCAGCTTTGGTCCCACCTTGCCTGGTAGGGTGGTCAATGGAGAATCTGTAGATTTTTCCGGCAATGCTGAGGTTATGACCTTATGGAGGCTCGAACCAAAGGGTGGCCTATCAACTTTGGTAATTGTAGTAGATGAGGCTTCTTTTTCCCCAGTCAGGCCAGGAAATGCAAAGTCTTAGGTCTCTTGGTATGCAGCTAGAATTCTTCTGACGATACCTCCGTGACAGGTGGAGATAAATATTTCCTAGGCATTTTCTCTTTCGGGACATGTGGCGTGGTTGTTTGTGACACAGTGGTTGGGGGATCTTGTTGTTCTAATTCGACCAATGTGTTAGGCTCCCATACTGTCTGATTCACAAATTTCTCAATTTGAGGCCTGGATTCATGAACATATGGGATGTTCTTGTTTTTCACCCTCATCTCAGAGATGATCCCACATGGATCATAATGCCATGGGAAGCTCATGGAGAACTTCATTTCCTTCAGCAATCTGTCTGCTTCTTCCCCAGCGCCACGATTGTTGCAGATGAAGGAGTCGATCTGCCCTTTGATTCTTAGTTGTTGCTTTTTCTTCAGTGACACAAAATGGATATCATTGGAATTTATTATCTACCTTATATATTCCAATGCAAAAAATCTGACAGGCAGGTACTTGGGAAACTTATACGGTGCCAACTCATACCCATATACTCTGATATCGGTATAATCTTGGTACAAATACCAATCCCCTATCTTTGTGTTGTCCAAGAGATGCAGGATCCTTTGAACTTCATTGTTTATCCGAGGCCCGGGCCTGCCGCTAAGCATACTCACCACAGAGTGGTAGAATTGATCAATGAACTCCTTGAATATGAACTCTGTGGAGTTGTGCTTGAGCAAGGAGGTCCATGCTGTCACTGCCTGGGGTCTTCCATCTCCATCCATCTTCTGAATGGAAAAAAAAAATTTGTCCGCCTGGAAGAAGACGAACAAGTACGCCAGTATGGACGAGTATCGGAATATGCCTTCTGTGGCAAAATTCACGAACTGTTCGTGAATATTGTTCGCCAGGAATGTGCTGAAGTCAAACTGGGTGGTGGGCTTCTCATCGGTAGAGAAGATGGATAAAAATCCCAGAATGGGTTCATCTACCCACTGATCAGAATAGTATCCTAACAAAGCACAAAGGGATGAGATGATCTGGTTTCCTTTAGTCGAGAACATGGAAGAAGGATAAGGAGGATTTGTGGAGGGAAATTGAGCGGATGGGGGGAGGAAAATCTCGAATATTTGAGCTCTTTGGGGGAAGGTTATTTTCTGGTATAATTCTGTAAGAATTTCCAGGTTGAAGGGTGATGCAGAGTCGGCTCGGGGGACTGGTATCATTTGGTTAATAGATTCGGGCGTGATGAGGAAAATAATCTCTCGGGACGAGGAGATGACGGCTCTTTGCTTTGGAATGTAGTAGTCTTGGCACTTGAGGGAGAACTCTGGAAAAGGATGAATTTGAGGAAAGAGGTAAAGGGGTAAATTGGACTCCCAGAGTCCGATTTCATCACTTTGGTCCAGGAAAACTTCCCTGAGCCACGACTGAAGGTCTGCGAAATCAAAATCGCACTTTGTATCTGCGATTAAGCGGTCTTTGTCAACAAGTGGGATCCTTTCGAGGTCGACAGGAGGTGGGAGAAACAGATTCTCCTCTCCTTCTACTTGTTTGGACTTTGGCACCATTATTGCAACAATACCTGCAAGAAAAAACAACGTTAGCAGGGTGGCTATTGGTGGGGGCAACTGATTGTAACGGAGGAGAAAATGGGGTAAATCTCTCTGGTGTGATGAGTGAGTAAATGGTGAAAATAGGAAGAAAAGGGTATTTTTGAGTAAATGGTTGTCCGTTGGGTGTGGGAGACAGGTTAGCTGGCTAACGGATATGTCGTCCAGTAATAAATGGCCAATGGATCACTTAGAGTATGAGATGGCAGGTGATGGTGACTGAGGGATACAGACGGGTGACGTGGTGACTATCGATTGGAGGTAAAGGTCATAGTGAGGGGGCTTGCCACGAGCGAATGGGGGGGAAGGACTGACAATAGTTATGGGACGTGACTATTTTGGTAAAGGTGGATGGTGACGTCCAGAGGTGACGAAGGTCTGTCAGATAGTAGTAGATGATGGGACTCGGGGCCATTGGATCACTGCCACGTATAAAGATGGGCCCGCCAGAGGAAGAATACCATTCTGGACCCCCCCCCCCTCAGTTAAAGGCAGATCAGTCGGGGGGGTCCAAAATACATCTTGGGCCGTTGATCTGCTTGTCGGATTCTGATCCACAGATCTATCTGCTCTGTTTATGACACATTCTGGACCCCCCCCTCCATTAAAGGAAGAACGGACCGGGGGGTCCAGAATCCAATACTGATCGTAGATCTTAGCGCTTGATCTTGAGTTGTCCAGATGTGCGCGGGTCTTATTAGCGATTCCGGACCCCACCCTTCCCCCTCTGTTAAAGATAGAACGGTCGGGGGGGGGGGGTCCAGAAAGACCTGTCCACCGTAGATCTGAGCACGATCATCTAGACCATTGATAGATGATCGGAGCATAATTTAGGGCGTGGAAACATACATGCGCCGAGGAAACTTAGGATAAGTGATTTTTTCACAGGTTTCCTCCAAGGCTTTTCATGTCAACACCACCAAGGGTTAGTCAAACAACATTTTAGGTATCCAAATCATGGTGCAACATTGATCATCAAATTGGTTCTTATTGAAATGAAGCAACAAAACAACTAGCCTATATTCTAACCTAGCTTCCTATGACATTTAACCCAGATTAAACTGTTGGGTTAAGAATTTACTCTACCCTGAGGCTATCTGACCAAGATTAGACAGTCTGGCCAGATTTATTCACTAATCTAACCTAGATACTTTGACTAAGATTAAACTGTTTAGCCAAACTCATTCACTAATCCTATCAACATCAATTTAAAAAGAACTTGGCCATGCTTGAAAGGTATGGAACAAGTTACTATTATTGCATGGGGCTTTTAGTGCAATTCTTTTATGCCCTCTTTTCTTTTCTTTTCTTTTTCTTTTCTTTTTCTTTTTCAAATTATTTGCAGAATGAAAAATCATTTGTCAACAAAAAACACTAGAGACAGATAATATCCCAGTCACCAGTTGATCCTATAACTTATAGGGTGATAACATACCCCATGAAGTATTTACGCCCCAGAAGTATGTACACTCTTCCACGCGGGGGAGTGCAGTGGGGGTACCCCCTTTGCGGGGTCCGGGGGGGCTATCCCCCCAGCTGGGGGGATTGGGGGCAAGCGGGCCCTCGAAGGAAAAATTGCCTTGTAAATGTATATTGTAATTTCATTGTAAATCTGGACCGTTCATTACAAGGTCACAGATCTAACGGTAGAGATTATGTTAGGGTTTTTTTCCCTAGAAGGCAACCCTATTTTATGAGGGAAATGTATTGTGGCTATGATTGATGGCGAATATTGTATTCTGAGAGAGGAGACTATGAGAGAAAGAAGAGGAAGTTACAATGGGTTTTGCTGTAGGTTGTATCCCTTCATTTGCTGGATAATAATAAAGGAAGGACCTGGCAATTTCTTTGGTGGACGTAGCCCACATTGGGTGAACCACGTAAATCCGTGTCTCTCTTGTATTGTGTATCTTTTGTGTTTTGTTTCCGCATTTGTTTTATTTTATTGCTCCACGGTCCTATTTTTTCTAACAACTAGTATCAGAGTGAAAGGTAACGTGCAGGAAAAGAGGGTTCCTAGTTCAAGTGGGAGCAATGTCGGAAGATGAAAAGTTTAGGGTCGAGAAATTTAACGGCCAAAACTACCAGTTATGGAAGATGCAGATGGAAGATTATTTATATCAGAAGGATCTATTCCTACCATTGGGTGGAGTAGCAAAGAAGTTGACGGCCATGAAGGACGAAGAATGGGAGATTCTTGATAGAAAGGCTCTAGGAATGATACGGCTGAGCCTGGCAGCGTCGGTGGATTTCAATATTTCCAAATAAAAGACAACGAAGGGTTTGATGGATGCATTGGCCAAATTGTATGAAAAACCCTCGACGTCCAATAAGGTAATTCTAATGAAGAGATTATTTAATATGAAGATGTCAGAAGGTGGGTCTGTTGCAGATCATTTAAATGAATTTAATACAGTTACTAATCAACTAAGTTCTGTAAAAGTGGACTTTGATGATGAGGTCAGGGCTCTTCTAATCTTGTGCTCATTGCCAGAAAGCTGGAACAAATTGGTCATGGCTGTAAGTAACTCTGTCTCTAGTTCAAATACTTTAAAATTTGATGATGTTGTTGGTGTTATCCTTAGTGAGGAAATGCGACGGAAAAGCACAGGTGAGACATCAGGTAATGCGTTGAACATGGAGAATAGGG